>CABFWB010002096.1:2664-14280 GCA_902151455.1 Timema bartmani | reverse complement strand
AATGGCAACCTTGGCCCATAAAGAGAAAGGGCAAATATTTTGTGAGGGAGCCTAATGGACGCCATTTCTATGTTAAAGCATGTCCCCGAGAATGTAGGCTATATGAGAACTGGACTTACTGCTGAAACTATGGTTTATTGACAGCTTTCCTATTTCAAATAAAATAATTGCAAGTGAGGTTTAGTGAGCTAATTTTTTTTACTTAAAAACTTTTTAAATTACTTTTTATTGACTATAAATTAATTATAATAAATTAAACATAAAATGATAAAATCATATACATTAGTCAGCTAAATGTTTCGGTCCAAACAAATTGTTAAAATGAATCTTTTTTATCAGATGGCTTGCTATATAGCGAATATGTGATAATTAATAGGTGGTAGAACTTGTCCTGGCTGAAATATGTTAAATGACTAAATAAAACACTTATGTACTGTAAATAAATTGAACTAAATGTTAATTTCTAAAAGTATGACTAAAAAGTGCCATTAAACATTTTTAGAATGAAATTATTTTAAATTATTGTTATTATGGTACAAACTATTTTAATGCAATCTAAACCACTGCAAATATACAAAAGGGCATAGGTGAAAAACAACCTATTTGGGAATTCAGGTAGGTGTCATACATTTATCGGCTACACTCGGTGTGGTTTTAAATATAAAAATAATATTTTTTTCTCCAAGCAAATTCTAATGTATTTTCTTAAATTTGAATTCATCTACCGGTAACTTTGTTTAGTTATGTAGTGACATGGTCTTCCTGTATAAAGGCTGGTCATTCGGGAGCTTTGCCGTGCCATTGGTAATGGGACTTTTCTTCCCTTTTATTCTAAAACATATCCTAGAAACACAGCGTAGTAACAAATATCAGCATTTGTTGCAGATAGGTTTCTAACTATTTACTGGAAGAGTTGACTAACTGGAGGAGTAGGACAGGAGAGGTGGAGTATGAGCTACTAATAATGTGCTTTTGTGTTAAGGAATGGGAGAGGTTTTGTCTCCTCAGTTATACATCATACATATATTCATATGCATGCATACATATATACATATGCATGCACACATACATACATATGCATGCACACATACATACATATGCATGCACACATACATACATATGCATGCATACATACATACATACATACATACATACACACATATGCATACATATACATACACACATATGCATACATATATACTATATGCATACATATATACATATGCATACATATATACATATGCATACATACATACATATGCATACATATATACATATGCATACATACATACATATGCATGCATACATACATATGCATACATACATACATATGCATACATACACACACATGCATACATATACATACACACATATGCATACACACATATGCATACATATACATACACACATATGCATACATATACATACACACATATGCATACATATACATACACACATATGCATACATATATACATATGCATACATACATACATACATATGCATACATACATACATACATATGCATACATACATATGCATACATACACACACATACATACACACACATATATACATAAACACACATACATACACACACATATATACATACACACATGTACATACACACATGTACATACACATACACACATATACATACATACATATACACATACATACATATACACATACATACATATACACATACATACATATACACATACATATACACGCATACACACATACACACGCATACACACATACACACACATACGCACACATACACACACATACACACACATACACACATACATATACACACATACATACACATACAAACATACACACACATACACATACAAACATACACACACATACACCCACACATACACACATACACATACACACATCCAAAATCACGCGGTTCCCTTTAAGTAGAAAGAAACTGTGCATGTAACTCAAAAAACCCACACCTTATTTAATTCATTCTCCCTAATTTTCTCCACTCTCTCCTATCCTTGCATACTCTCTCCGCTTCAACAACATCCATAGACCGAGTCATAAATGCTCTTTTACTCTTAAAACTCTTAGTGTTTATCTTTCTCATACATTCAAATGCAACATTTAGAGCCACGTCCTAATCCTTCCTTTTGAACCACACACTCTACCTTCATACATATGTTTAGTAATTTGATCCACACTCATCCTCTAAACATGCCCAAACCAACCTCAGATGCCTCTTTCACATTTACCTATTGGATTCGCTTTCAAGCCGCACTTCTTCAGCACCCATCCTTTACTGACTCTATTGATACAAGTTTTTCCACATACATTTCTTAGACATGTCCTTCCAACCGCATTCACCTGGCTCTTGTGTTTCTCCTAACAAACCCACGCGTCAAATACATAAAACAATGTTGAAGTCGACACAATTTTATATACTGTCATATTTGGCTCTTTTGATACTACTTCATTCTTTGCAATAGTCCACATACCTCTAACTACTCTCCGAGATGCATTCACCCGTCTGTCGATTTATCCATCCATCCCTCAATTTTTACAGCTACACAAAATCATTCACTTGTTCAAGTTTTTCCATTTATACTAAGCTGACAATCATTTCCTGATTCGTCCTTATCAAAAACTATTACCTTAGTTTTGGAGATATTTATACGAATATCCATTCTGCCTGTCGCCAAATTTAAACGATTTAATGGAGTTGTATACACAAATATATGCAAAAATAACATTTCTGATGCTGTAATATGAAGATATTAACAGTCCATATAAAGATGCTCTTCCTTAAAATGAGATTAAATATTTTCAAATTGATAATGAATCCGTTTCTTAGAACCCACCCACTACAACTTAATGGTTTAGTTTTGAATAGGCTATCACCCAAACCGGAATCCAAACCAAATATAATTTAATCCCGTGGTCAGAATGCTGGCCGAGGAAAGGGGCGATCATCGGGTAGACTGTGATTCTTTTCAATGACTCAACACTAATTAGGCCTCACTAATTCAAACCTGTAAAAATATTAACTTTTTTAATTATCTCTATCAGTGGTCCCACATGGCCTTACGGTTTGTGAGACTGTAGGGGACGTGAGAAAAGTTCATTGTTTTTTGTGGTTTTATATCATAACATTTTTTTAGGTCAAATGAAATCAAATATTTCTTCAGTAGAAACATACAGTTTAACTTTCTTCACATGGTGACCGCAACATTCTTGAATATATTTAAAACGTGTACTGTGATTTAATGCCAACTTTTTATCTTCGTTTAAAAAGTTTGTCATCTAATGTCACTATGTTCATGACAGATATTCAACAACTGTTGAGGTCGCCATGTTAAGAAAATTAAATTATATGTTTCTACTGGAACAATATCCTAATAATTTTGGCAAAAATATAAGACTTGCTATAAAAACTGAAGAATACTAGCTTTTCTCGAGTCCCTTACACTCCCACCTTAAGCTTCACTCTAGCAATAGACTGGACTGCTGGTAACTGAAAGATCAGAGTTCAAATTCCAGCCAGGTTCTCTAAAGGTGTGTTTTCCTTAATGGAATTTCACCCACTACCATCGCAGATTTTGGTGTATTTCCTCTAAATTTTAACTTCATTATAACCTACCCGATTAGTGTAAATACGCGGATAGTCCGAATGGATATTAAGACGCATTACAAAAAAGACAGCGATGATCATATTCATATATTTTATCATATATATTATCCATATAACTTTTTGTTAATAGTAATTTATATTGGAGAGTCCACATTGAGTCAGAGGGGAGCGTGTCCCCCCTATCCCCCCCTGGTAGCTACGCCCTTTACTCGACCAAGAGTTTTCTCAACTCAACCTTTAACAGTGCTACATGATAGGGTTTTTTTTTCCGAGGGTTAAAAGTTTAATGTATTCTCAGTTTGAGCACCCCCTGTATAAGTGAATATTCTCCAGCCAGTGATTTACTTTGGGAAATTTCTCAAGCAGTGAAGGGAAGAACAAACAATGACAAATGTTCTTCCCTGAGGTGAAACGCTTTCCTGTCTCTTTCCCCTGCTATCTCTATTCCTGTACACGCCACAGATATGGAAACACGCATGAGAGCTACAGATAACATTTACTCAGCTTGAAGTAGACTTTAACACCACCTCCCCCCTCCCCCTATGAAACACCTATTACTATAGTTCACCCAAAGGGATTCAAACCCCGATTTCATCAGCTACAGCAAAACAGACCAACGCCTTTGTTCACTTGCCTACCTATGTGGTTTTTAAAATAATTTATGAAGCACCAGCAGGAATGGTCAAGTGATTTAAAGCACTAGATTCGCATTACACTTGGTTACCGTTGACAGAGGGTCCGGAATTAAAATCTCATCTGGGTGTATTTAATGTTGTTTTTCCACATGTGATTATCCTTGTGGATCACCCATCCTCTTTACACGCGGATGGAGGCGCAATTAATCTAGTTTACCCTCAGCTTTCAGCTTTAATTAAATCCTCATTAGCTATTTTGCTGTGGGTTGTTGTTTGGGGTTATTAAGCGCCAGCAAGCTTGATTGGCGTGGCGAGCTCTAACTCTAGAATTGTGGGTATGTTTTCACATTCATTTAATGTTTACTGTGATATTATTTTACCATTCTCTCTCAAATTATGCTCTGGTGCATATTTATATTAGATTGTTCATACTCATAATTTGTTCTTAAAGAAACAATACCCGGTAATGGTGGGCACGTGGTTAAAAACGTCAGTCTCTTATATTATGTTTTACTGTAGATGAGGAGGTTGGGTCTTGAATCTCGGCAGGCTATTCTTAGGTTATTTTCCATAAACTGTTTCACACTCTCTCACATGCCAATGCCGGTACGCTCACTCTAAATAAATTCCCTTCTTATCACTAGCGCGTTTGTCTAGATATGAGAATATCTCGAAAGGATAGCAAGACACAAAAATGATTGTCACTATAATTTAGAACCCAAATTCCCTGATTAGCAGCTCTGGCGTGAACTATTATCACTATTACTAATAGTTATGTGAACAGCAGACCACTCTCCCTCCATGTTATCATCGTTACTACAGTTCTAAGATTTATCCATGAATTTCAAGTTATATATTTCCTATAATTTCTCCTAGGTTTTCAAGTTGATATTATTCCTTGGTGATATAGTCACACAAAATACAAATTAATACTATATTCAATAGTACATCATATTCATATAGAATAACCTTCATTAAAGATATTTAAGACACCAGGCTCGCAATAGATGTAAAATCAAAATCATACTCATACGTTATTTGGCCTAGGTTCAAACAATATCCCTGCCAAATGTTGTTAAAATTATTCCATGCATTTGTCAGTAATCACGGAACAAATATACAGACAAACTGCCAAACGGTCGAGCTAAAACAGGACCGTCTTTCCGCTCGGTCAATTATTTTGTTTATTTAAAGTGCCGACTGATTGTATCAGCAAACGACTTTAAAACCAACTTAATGATATAAAAGAGACAACACCCATCGACTTAGCCTTCAATCCATCACTTGTGAAAAAGGTAGCCCCGTTTACAACAACGACAAATCCTTCGGTCAATCCGGGAATCGAATCCGCAACCCTTATATAAGTAGACAGACGTGAGATAAGGTGTCAGACTTAAATATTGAAGAGTCTATTGTCCAACACTTAGCTCAATGAGTGCCTACTAATACAGGGGTACTGGGTTCGGTTACTGACACAGCCAATGAAATATTTTTGGTGAAATTGTCGGTGCTGAATCTGTTCTGGTGTTAAGGTGGCGTTTAAATAAGGTATTATTCAGAGAGTGTACGTTAAATCCTCCTGTAAAAAAAATGGAAATGCCTAAACAAATTTTCTTTCAGTTGAGTGTATACTTTTTAAGGCGTTTTTCAGACTTTTTTTCTAGACACATTGCCTGCACGTATATCTTCGTGTTGTGTATACAGACCTCAAGAGTCTCTACTGGTGACAGGGCCCTCCCTCTCTCTTACACTTTGTCTTTTATCTTCTCTCTCTCTCTCTCTCTAGCCATCTCTTTCTTCTCTTGCGTCGCTCTATTTCATCGTCTCCATTCTCACCTGTCCAACTCAAGAACAGCCTCCCTCGCTGGATAAACCACTCATGTACCTGGAAGTAAGTATTACTTTACTGTTCTAATGTTTGTCTAATTTTGAAAAGGTAATCAACGCGCACTTTATGAACAAATCACATAATCGCAAGCACTTACCAAAAGACGCAACTCACAAACCTCAAAACTTTATGAGACAATTATTGTAGCAGTGGGTTTTTCTTTGTATTTAAATATCTTCCCTTTCACTTAAAAATTATATTTCAAACGTGTAGAAAAAAAAAATCAGCAAAAATAAAATATTCTAGTTTTGGGCTTAGAAACTATTTCACCGGCGAGAGTGAGTACTCTTAGTTAAAGGTGCCATTCCTATCTTTCTGGTTCGTTATTGAAATTAAGCTCGGGGTTCGAATACCGGCCGCGTGTACAAAAGTGGTTTCCCCTAAATGATCTCCCATTACCAACAAAAAAATTCTAAATTCTTCCTCGTTCATCCCTAACTCAAATAAATACGCGGATATCCCAGACGGGAATTAATACACGAAGCAAGGAAATAGCACTGTCTCGGTCGGGCTGGTATGGCCCCGTTACACAATACTCCTTCCCTTCCTGATAGAGTTGAAAACTGCTCAGTGGCGGCTTGCGACCTATTGAGTAGGTGAAGGGGTTAAATTGGGTGAGGCTGAACCTAGTGCCTCTTACATATTATATACATAAAGCCATAAAATACTGTGTTAGTGGGGAGGCTGGATGGGAGGAAATGGGCAAAGGTTATTAGCAAATGCTTAAACCAACATTTTAATTATTATTATTATTATTATTATTGTTATTAGCACCGCATCTTATTACCCGTTCGGGTTATACGCACTTACGCTAATGTGCAATGGTAGGGTGATTGTGAGATGAAATGTAGGACCTACAGTTTAACGTGGGGTCCGAACCACGCTGGAGGCCTGGAATTCCTCACATTCACAAGTTGTGATTAATAAACAAACGTCTTGTCAGAGGTGAAGGAAGGGTTTGGCAATCAGATAAATCTGTGCCGGGACCGAGTAGTGAACCCCAGACCCAACATTTTAATTAGTTAAACATCTTATCGATATTATTGATAGTTAAAAATAAGCTCTACGTAAATAATGGCAGTTAAAGATGAACATTTTTCAGATTATTATATCCTAGGAGAATGGGTGCATTCTTTATGGCTATGATCATGCTATAAAAGTATTAACAGGTATGGTCTACAGCTGACACTAAGTTAGTGACACATTCAACCACCCATTAGTGATATACTTGATACGTGATTTTGAGAAGAGAATAATATTTTAATCCCTGTTCTTGTTTTATTGTACGAGTAGTTCATTTCACAATGTTGGTGGTTTTAACGTTTTTGGGAGGAATTTAACTGAAATAGAAACTTTAAAACTTGATTGACTACATAACTTATTTTAAGATACCTGTAACTTTTCCAAGGAAAAAAAAATCTCCCAAATAGAAAATGTTCAGCAAAATATCAAGGGAAAATGTTCCGTCTCGCATTTCGACTGCCAAGATAGTCCGAACAATCTGGAGATGTAAGTTAGCCCCGTGTGCGACCAACCCTCCTGTCCTACCAAATCTGTGTTCCCGCTGGTTTGTGTCGCCTGATTGATAACACCTTTTCCAAGCGGCGGTGGCGGAGGCAGATAATACAGCCTCGGAGGCAGGACAGGTTCCTGTTTACATCTCTGGAGTTGTCTCGCCTCTTTGTCTCGCTGTTGTACCAGTTTGTGACAATGCGCTGGTAATCTCCGGCGACATCCATCAACATCCCCACCCACATTCTCAACGCAGATACCCTCGTCCCACCCCACCCCCCTACACCACCTCTTACTCTTCCATCAGAGCTGTAACTCCATAGACGAGGACTCACCCTTGTGGTCGAGTCGTTAAATACAGAGGACCTTAGTTTGATTTCCTTTTAGTCCAAACTACCATAGTCGTCGTATAGGTTCGAACTGTCGCCCATTATTCTTGGTGCTATGGTTATGTGTTTAGTGTTAAATGTTGCTGTAATGGGTTAAATTAGTGTGTAGATCATACGCAGCTTTATCGCCAAGTTTGGAAAGCCGATGTTGATAGTGCCTTAACCAAAATAAACACAAGTAAACTATTTACATATCGAAAGATTGTAATTTATCCTTATCTCGCAGCCAAAAGTTAGACAGACCGATTTCCACTGGCTTGCTCGTTACTAAGTCGAGAGTTCGGGATTGGGTTCAGTCCCAGCTGGGTGCGTTGGGAGTTATTTTTCACATTGTGATATTTCCCCATCCCCTCTTTAGACGTGCTTTTATTTCATTCAATTTAAAATCTGCTATCCTCATCGTGTATGAGTGCAAGTTGAGGTTATCCAGAAAGTTAAACAAGACGCATATACAATAAAACAAATGTTAAAGTTTTTCTTCGTAATAATACATGATAACAGCCTACGATCATAACCCAGAGCTCAAAACTTAATTTATGTTTTTGGTCTTAACTTTGACTCATGTTCATATCTTTCAATGTTTGAAATTAATTTAACGTTGCTTATGACCCATGCCAGGGGACACACGGACAAAGGTGTTCGTCTTGTGGTATTTGTTTAGTCTGTGACGAGGAGGGCTCGACTTTTAGCCGGGTGTAATTATGTTTATGGTTTTAAATAGTTTTCCCCTCTTATTTAAGGCAAATGTGGGTACTTGCTTCTAAATACATCTTCCTCGTATTCACCCCAGTAGTGTGTCAAATATGGGGATATACCGGACGTGGAGCGATACGTTTCTACTGCAAAACTTGTATCCAAATACTTGAATCAAGAAACACGTTTCTGGTAAACACTTATTTCTGAAGAGGTATTGAGGAATGGTTTTTACATATCCATTAAAACACTGCTTTCATTATAGAGTGATAAAAACAGCAGTTAAGGCATCAGACTAACGAGGAGGTCATCTTGTTTGTCAGTGCGTGTGTGTCACTTGTCAGCGAGATAGTCGAAATGAGACGAAAATAAATATAAAATAATAAGGTGGGAGTGCAGGGGACGCGAGAAAAGAACAGTGATTCTGCATTTTTTATACTAAAACTTTTTTTACAACATAAACAAAATATTGCTCCAGTAGGAACATACGAGTTTAATTTTCATCACATGGTGACCTTAACAGTTATTGAATATCTGTCATGAGTATATTAGGGGCTGTCCTTAAATTACATTAGGCTTTTTTCCCCATGATTTTCAACCACCCTTCCTCTCCCCCACGTAAGAGATCTTAAGATTTTTCATCATTACTACCCCCAACCCGTCTATTTTGAGTAATTGTTAACTATTTGGTAATATAATAAAGCAGGCAATGAAATTGTATAATACTTAAATAGCAGTAAAATTAGTTGTAACACATCATAAGTAAATAAAATATAGGCTAAGTGGAACTTTTTATTATCAATATATTTATATTCTGACAATTTTTTTTAGATCTTGACTCACCATAAATATTGATAAAAAAATCTTACGTAAGATGGATTCTGGCCCTCCCTTCCCGCTAGTAAGAAAATGCCGGAATCCCTTCCCCCAAAACCTTTACGCGATTTAAGTATGGCCCATTAACCTTTGATGGGAAACTTTTTAAATAAAGCTATTATTAAAATATATTATAGGACAATTTTTGACAGATATACAAGAACTGCGGGTAATAAGACGCGGTGCTAAATAATAATAAATAATAATACAAGAACTGCCATGACCTTTTGAAGAAAATTCAACTATGTTTCTACTGGAGCAATATTTGGTTTATTTTTTACCAAAATTTGCTTTTCCATAAAAAAAAAATCGAAATCAATGCCCTTTTCTAGCGTTCCCTACACTCCCACCTTAATGAACTGTTTGAGAGTTTAAGATAGTCATCGATCGATAAACGTCATATTCCACAAATATATTTTTCCTCACATATTTTAATGACAAGCGCCATTAATAATTAATAGGCCTATCATCATCACTTTCTTCTGGTCCAGTGTCTCCCCAAGTTTTACTAATCAACTATCCCTTCTGGGACTACA
The DNA here is from genome assembly GCA_902151455.1 of Timema bartmani. Taxonomy (NCBI): domain Eukaryota; kingdom Metazoa; phylum Arthropoda; class Insecta; order Phasmatodea; family Timematidae; genus Timema; species Timema bartmani. The sequence continues at coordinate 4,125 of CABFWB010002096.1, read as the reverse complement.
ACCTAACCAAACTTTTCCATCTATTTAAAGATACCAATACCCGTTATCTTATAAAGTACAAATGGTATTTTCCAAATTGTACTAACGCTTTAGTGGTAAGTTAAAACAAAACTACGAGAGAGGAAGAAAGGCTTATAAAAGTCCCTAACATCACGTCAAAATCTGCATTAGTTTATTCATCAGAATTGTCATCAAAATATATTTTATGATCAATAAAACTCTGTGCTATATCGCCTACTCTTTGAAATAATGTATGTACTCCTGGAGCTACGCATACTACAGTTTAGAAATCGCTGTTCTATTTGAAGCTCATTTTGAAACAATACAAATAATGTAAACGTACTCACTACTGTAAGTGCTGTACTTAAAAAGACACATTTTCACTGCCTACGCATGCACCAGGTCAGATGCGTATAAACATAGCATTTAAGAGCGTTCAGCATAGCTCCCGGCTCACGCAAGGTATGGGAGTAAAAGGGAAAAGAAAAGGCCTACGACATGCCAGGTAAGGATGTGAGACAGAGCAACAAAAGTTCTTGTTGATAACTACAGTGTGTTCCTATTATGACAGAATGAATATTTGTGCACAGTGCTTATTTATGTGAAGTCATTCTAAAATGATCAAAAACTGCCTTTTCAATGCAGTTTTTATCCAATTTATGATTTAATATTTCAACAATGTTCAGTATTATGAACTTCTATTAACTCTTTCCATTAATGTTTAACCAGAAATGATCCACGTGCAATAGTGTTCGTGTAAATTTGCGATTCCGAGCCGACACTATCACACAGTTGATTGGCATATGTATGCACGCTCTTGAGAAATATAGTTGCATTTAGAAACAAAATTATTTAAGCATGGTCTAGTTTTATTTCTCAAAATGGTATTTATAAACAGTAATTTTGTTTCTGTGAACACATTTCTCGATGGAAACATACTTTTAATACATAAAACAATAATAATGTGTCACTTCTCCCTCATTACATCACCATAATCCCTGATAAAGATTTCGTGTCACGTGTGACAACATCAGACACAACCAGATGCAGGGAGGACACATTAGCTCCGTGATTAACTATCCCTTTCACCACATAATCTATGTAATGGGTTACTTAATTATGATAAGCAAACTTCATAGTTGGAGAGTACTTGTCAGTGAAGATTACAAATACTACTCTTCCCCCTCAAGGGGAATAGGATAGGCTAGAGAATGAGAAAGAGGATCAAGAGAGTGAAGAGAGGAGACAAGATCTTGGAGGTACTCCTTCCACTCATTGCAATAATCCTGTCGAAATTGCTTCATGCCATAATAGACGTCTTTGGGACAAGCTCGGCCTGAAACTGCGTTCAAGCATTCCCGTGTACGAGCTCAGAAACGCAATTAAATAATAAGTAGACCTGGGTTATTAGTACATTAGCATTGATTGACTTAATGAGTAGAGGGTGAGGGGGGGGGGGGG
>CABFWB010002095.1:41801-123554 GCA_902151455.1 Timema bartmani | reverse complement strand
AGCCTAAGACACTGCTATGTCTCTGGTGAGTGGAGCCTAAGACACTGCTATGTTTCTGGTGAGTGGAGCCTTAGACAATACTATGTCTCTGGTGAGTGGAGCCTAAGACAATACTATGTCTCTGGTGAGTGGAGCCTAAGACACTGTTAATTCTCTGGTGGGTAGAGCCTAAGACACTGCTATGTCTCTGGTGAGTGGAGCCTAAGACACTGCTATGTCTCTGGTGAGTGGAGCCTAAGACACTGCTATGTCTCTGGTGAGTGGAGCCTAAGACACTGCTATGTCTCTGGTGAGTGGAGCCTAAGACACTGCTATGTCTCTGGTGAGTGGAGCCTAAGACACTACTATGTCTCTGGTGAGTGGAGCCTAATACACTGTTAATTCTCTGGTGGGTAGAGCCTAATACACTAAGGGGTTGAGCGTCGTGGCTGGGTGACGCCGCCACGCCTCAATCTGATGTACGATTATACAATGCTTTGAGTTGTTTTCTTCTTGCAGGTGGCTTTCACTGATACCTTGGCAGATCTCCGCACCAGATTCACCCCTCTAGGATTGCTGCTCACCGTAGCTTGTTCGTCTCCATCCTACTTCTTGAGTGGATCATACGATGTCCCCAGCATCGCCGAGTATGTATAATGTGTACTAATGTGCACCATTTTCTAACGCTTCAAGAAGTAAAAGCACCAGAACAAATCAAACAAAACACTGAAACTTTATGCCCCATCATTATGTTAATCATAAATTAAAGTGACGTTTCGTCGCGTTTCACTAAGTGTTTATAAAAGAAAAACATGATTAATACACACACATCCTAAGATGATTTCTAGCGCTATGTGCATATGTCACCATTCATATTAAACTACGGGAAGATGTGCTATAATATCCTCGTAAACCTCTGGAGAACATATCATGACTATATGAATAGGGCTTTAGGACGTCTGTGAGGCCCTGCTGGGGCCATCCTATACCTGTTAAGTCCCTGGAAGTCCCACGAACCACTAGTGATCACATCTCACTTATATGAATAGGTATTTGAGGCCCTCCTGAGTAAAGCCCCCGAGCAAGAGGATTGGTGGGACCCGATCGATTATCTTAGAAGAACTGCGTAAGCCTCCGGAAGTGTTCCTTTATTCAATGCATCATCAATATCCTATTGGAGACATACCAGGGCGCGTCCACAATAATTCATACACCGGCTATGGAACGACTGAATCATGTTCATATGTGTGTGACAAAATTGCTGAGGTCACGTGGCATAAAATAATCGATTATCTATAAATACACCCAATTTAACTAAACTACCTTCGTCATCCCTTACCTTTTAGAATCCAAATTGTTAGTAATCGTACCGTTAAAATAATCTTTTTAAAAAAGTACAAACAGCCTACGTTCAATTATGTCTGGCAGATGGCATAAGAACCCCATCTGACACCCGATTAACCGGGATATTTGATACAAGATTAGGCTTGAACTATAAAATCGTATCAAAATGCTCTTATCTGCATTCTCCATTTGATTACAACGAAATTGCTATCAGTTTAGTAATTCTTTCATTTTAAAACTATTATTTTTATTATTTTTAATATGATATAACGGTTTCAATGTTCTCAATAACACACTACTTTTTTTTTTTTTTTAAGAATACGACGTCTAGTTCGATCTGTATTACTAACCTAATTTAGATGCTATCCATGGAATGAGACGGGCTCTTAAGGCGAGGTAGAAGGGGACTAGAGAAAATTCCAATATTTTTGCAGTTTTTGAATCAAAATATTTTTTCGGCCAAAATAAATAAAATATTGCTTCTGTGTGAACATAGAGTTTAATTTTCTTCACCTGGTGACCTCAACATTTGTTGAATATCTGTCATGAGCATAGCGGCATTAGATGAGAAACTTTTTAAACTAAGAGAAAAAGTTGTCATTCAATTCCAGGACACTCTTGACAGATATTCAACAGCTGTTGAGGTCACCATGTGAAGAAAATTAAACTTTGTTTCTACTGGAGAAATATTTTAATTATTTTGACCAAAAAAATAAAGTTTTGATATAAAAACCGCAAAAGAACCGCCCTTATCGCGTGTTCAATACACTCCCACCCTGAATACGTCTTGATTCAATGATTGTCCTTCGTGATTGCAAGATTAGTGAAAAAAGTGTACATCAGGGTCTAAATTATAATAAGTTATTGATGTTTTGTTATCTTGTTTGTATTTCAAAGGAATGTGGATTTCATCAACCTGATGACGTATGACTTCCACAGTTCATCCGAACTAGCCACAGGACTGAACGCACCTCTGTACGCGCGAGAAGGAGATGCTGTTAAGGAGCTCAATGTGGTTAGTTATTATCTATTCAGTAATAAAATTAATGTTATATTCTAATTATAAATTATGTCAAACAGCTCCGGCTAATGGTACGTTTCCAGAGCAAGGACTTTAATAGGAGACCGTTTAACCCTCCCCTCCTTCCCCTCTAACCGACCTTGCTAACACATTTAACAATAAACTAATGTAATTAACGAAAATAGTTTATTTGCTTCAAACAAAATGTTCGATACTGAATGGCAGGAAAACATTTAATTGTACAGCGCTGTGAAGCCTTAATTTCCTCGGCAACGACCCACAAACCACTTTATATAGATAGATATAATATTATATACTTAGATATTATATGTATATAATATGTAATATATATGGTATAGAGAGAGAGCGAGAGACAAAAGGAAGAAATATACATAGAGAAAGAGAGAGGCAAAAGGAAGATACATATATATATATATAGAGAGAGAGATATCTATAAATATATATAGATAAAAAGAACGTTAGAGAGAGAATTTGAAGATAAAATGTAGTTTTTTGCGCAGAACGCCGGTGTTGAGAACTGGCTGAACAACGGAGCCCCCGCGGAGAAGATCGTCCTCGGCATGGGTTTCTTCGGGAACGCGTTCACCTTGCGGCACCCCAGCGACAACGGTGTGGGCGCCCCTGCCCTCGGGCCTGCCCCGGGCACAGAAGGCATCCTGCGATACAGCCAGGTGATTACACTTCCCACGTGACACAAAACATCTCCAGCAGACGATACTGTCATTATTTACATTGAGTGTAAATCCTGTCTTGTTTGTTTTTGGTTTTCTTGGCACTGCGTCTTAATATCCGTTCGGGTTTATGTACTGGCTACGTTAATGGTTTTAGGGGGAAAGAAGGTTATATTTAAAGGAAGTGTACCCACATTTGCGAGGAAATAAAGTGGAAAACCACTATGGAAAAACCACCCTCAGTACAACCGACCGATACTCAAACCTCGATCTCCCCGTCATCGGCAGTCTAGTTTACTGTGAGAGTGATGCCTTAGACCATGGGGCCACCGAAGCGGGTCTATGAGTTGTCTGTCTATTATTTTTTATGACTGCGCTTTACTACCTGTTGAGTTGTACGCATATATACTAATTACGCTAATGAGCTAGGTATGAGGAAGGTTGAAATTAAAGGAAGTGTACCCGCAGTTGCGTGGAGAAAGAGTGGAAAACCATTTTGGAGAAAAAACCTCAGTACACCCAACCGGGACTCGAACCCCGATCTCCTTGCCATCGGTGTATGCTACTCATTCACACCAAAACCACCACCTAGATTGTGTTTAAATTTTGAAGCGACGTAGATCGGACGTCTGGTTATCATAAAGGCTAACCAAAGTTTACGTCCGCCATTTTGTTTCAAGATGGCGATTAAAACACACAACATGTTGGCCTATTTCTAAGCTTATGATAATCGGGTTTACATTAGACCAACTTAGAAAGGTTCCTAGATATAGATTAGACATGAAGGCCATCTTTAAATAAAATGGCGGCTATCTGAATCTTCTTTATAGTCTACTCAGATCTCTCTCTATCTCATAAACTATAAAGGGTCCCAAACACGATCATGCATGCATGACAGTCATCGTGAATGTGGGGGTCACGGTGCTCAGGCGTTCATCCGGCCCGACGTACGACGGCCGTGTGCGCTCTGGGCCCGCGCACCTTTCATATGAACTAGCAATAGACTGTCTTTGCCACCTGTTCAAAATCCTGTCGGGGCGCCTCCACGGGGCGTCCCCTGGGGAATGTGACGGACGGGGTCCAGCATAGCTAAGGAAGGCCCCAACAAGGTCATCTGTGTGTGACACACACTAAGCGGTTGGTAGGGTGTACCCGTAAGCGAGTATAGCTGGTCAGGGCACCTCCTCGAGGTCCTCGTTGGGCAACTCCGGACAGCTGGTCTCAGAGCTGGGGCGGCAGCAAAGATGGTGTGTAAGATAGAAAGAACTGAGATTTTTGAGAACGAAGTTTGAGGAGACGGTTGTTCGGAGGCTGAGCTCCTGACTTCCTCCTAATGGGCGATCACTAGGATGAGTCAACTCCCCCTTCCATCCGGTCCCAGTGGAGGTTTTTTTTTGCCCCAAGTAACCCAAGGAAGGCTGGCATGGAAGGGCTGGTACTCGTTTTTTCGGGTGCCCTAATACCCGGAATGGCACTCATGGACTTCGATCTATGTCCGGTGAAAAGTTTCCGGTCCCGATGGGTATCAGTGGTTTCATTGTTAGGGGCCTCAGAACCTAGGTATAGTGTAGCAGAAAGACCTTCGGGGGGTATCGTCGTAGATTTAGTTGGATATCAAAGTCATCGTGATTGTCATGCAAAACTGATCGTATATGGCTATACATGAAGGTGACTGACACGCCAGGTTCGTGCATGAAGTATTTCAAATATGTTTGATTTTTGGCCCACGATTGAAATGCAAGCATGAACGTGAATGGGCCTTACTGACATCACATCTTCATTCAAGGGCTATTTCTCACAGCATGAACATGGGAGATACCTCCAGAATTTCTACGCGATTTCATCAATCAGCCATATCTACCTATTCACTGGACAGACCAATCGTGACTGACCGGAATGTCATGCATGCATGATCGTGTGTGGTCGACCGTTCACCAATCATGGGACTGACAATCACGATGACTGTCATGCATGCATGATCGTGTGTGGGACCCTTAAGAGATCGGGTCGTAGCTAGTAATAACAATATTGTTATACATTTATTAGTTGAAGGTAATTAGCGTATGAAAGTATGTTAGTATTATAGAAATAAACTGTATGAAAAAAGGGATTATCAGGTAGTCTAGGTGTTGACTTACGAATTTTGCTACATAGATCTTGACTATAATAAAAAAACTTAAATATTATAGATTTTTTGGTTGCTATTAATGCATTCATACATAACATTTATACAATCATTTAGCGTTAGGTCTTACTGTTATTTTTTTTATATAATCATGCTGTGGATGAACCACCAAAAAACAATATTAGAGCTCAAAAACAAATACAAATTCAAAATTTTTTAAAACATATTTTTTCGAATTTTTAATACGTTATTTCCTTGAATTCTCGAATCTGGAATATACTTAAGGATTCAAGGATTCGAGGATTTGAGGGTTCAAGAATTCAAGAACCCTATCCCTAGTAAAAACAAAACATTTAATGAAATCAAGAAGACGATAAAAAGAGTGTTTATTTACAGATCTGTAAATCTCAACTGGAGGATGATGATTGGACCATCGATTGGGACGATGAAGCTGAAGTTCCATTCGCCAGTCGAGGTTCTCTTTGGGTCGCGTACGATGATCCAGAGTCCATCGCAGAGAAGGTTGGTTATCTGCCCTAAGAGTAAGACAGCTTACCTTGACTGGTTACACTATGGTGCAGATAACAAGATAGGGTCATTGTGTAAAACCGTCAAGGCCAGATTGTCACTTTTCAAGAGAAACTGTGTGTACAATGTGATGTCTGCTGAATTGAGGGGGTATTACAATGGGAGGAATTTCCTAATTATTCGCTTTGGTGGCCGCATGGTCTAAGGCGCTACTCTCGGAGTAGACTAGCTTGCCAATGACAGGGAGATTGGGGTTCAGAATTCAGTCGAGTGTTCTGAGGGTGGTTTTCCCACAGTGGTTTTCCACTTTCCCTTTACGTAAATGCGGGTACAATTCCTCTAAATCTAACCATCCTAATACCTAAAAAATTTGCTTAATTAGTACATAAGCGTATAGCCTGAACGGATAGTAAGACTTGGTGATTAAAAAAAATCAGTTAGGAGACCCGCCTCAACCCCAGGATAACACCTAACTTATGTAATACAGCTATAACCAGATGTCACATTGGGGTCGAGAAAATACTGTTTGACATTAAGGGCCAGTTTTATATATAATCGTGTGTAAGCTGTGGCTGATGGGGGTGCCAGTTGGAAGACTAGGGTGGGATAAACGCCCCTCATCCCCTAAGATTTTTTTTTACAATTACAATAGATTAAGAAGAAAGAATTAATTTTGTACTTACAATGTTATTCTTTGAATAAACATACATAATAAATTACAATGTCAGCCGCCGAATGAAGGAAACTTTTTTTAACCTGTAACAAATGTCATCCCACGTCCGTATTCACAGCCAGGCTTTTTTCGATGATTTAGACCATAAGCTGTTGTAGCAGGAACTCAAGACTACATGAATTACTACTCTAGGAATATCCATCGACATGATTAAAAAAAAATAATGGTCCGGAACTCCGCACGGACTTTCTCGCTCTATTGTTTAAAAATGGAGATATTTACTCAAAACTCGTAATATATATGAAACGAAATAATATACACTAGGAAACCCGAGCATAAATTGCACTATACTTACGTAAAACATTTTTTGAGTCCCGGTTTAAATTTTATAATTTTATTTTTAAAGGATTAATGTCCTCATTTGTATGTTTGGACCGATAAAAAAGATCAATATTGGGTCCACAAGGGCCAACACTTCGTATTCAAATTTCGACTTCCGGTTGGAATTTTCTACATGTTATTAAGTGTTGCACATCTTCATGTCATCGCATTGCTATTAAATTCCTCATTTATAATCATTTTGACCAATAAAAAAGGTAAATATTGACTATTGAGTCTAAAATGGAGATATATCATTGTTGTACAAACATTTCTCCTAAGAGGTTTAAGGAAAAATAACATAAACTTTTTGAGAGACTTGCTTATATATTTAATTACTCTATGGTATTGGAGAATTATTGCGTTAAAACTTAAGTAGTATCTCTTTACAACTAGAGCTCACAAAATAATACTAAAATTTTGCAATGATAAGTTATTTAGTATCTCAAATAGTTGCGGAGATACGGAAATTTCCATTTCTGTGTAGTATCCTAAAAGTCATTTTCATGGGAAAATGAAAATAGCTAGTTTATTTATAATCTTAATCAACGCTTAGATACGAATTTTAATCAAAATCGTTAGAGCCGGTTTTGAGAAAATTGATTGTTTTTCTTTTCGCTTTTTACTAAACCACTCTTAATTTTGGGGTTAAAAAGACAAACGGCATTGCAAAGACCAACTTTAGGGTCCGGGGAGTCATGAAACGTCGACATCCATCAACATTTCAGGTTAGATATTTTTTACGGTCACAATACTTTACCTTGAGTGTTCGAAAAATTAAAAAATATATATATATTTGCGTATAGCTTGAAAGTTATTGGTTTTATAAATATTTGTTGAGGATAAAATATTTGTATTTTAAATAGATCTACATATTTACAATGATAAGTAATTTTCCGTGAAGATGAATTTGTGAGTACTTTAAATATATAATGGTAGAAAGCATATAACTCGAATGGGTAGTAAGACGCTTTTATATAAAAAAATACATAATATGAAGAAATTCCCGATTTTGATCATTTCTTCGAAAATATTTGAAATACGGACTAACTTAAAATTGTAGTACTATCCAAAATTAAAATATTTTATTTGGGATGCATTTTTATAAAACCAATAGTATCTAAGTTATAAGCAAATATATATTAAATGGAGCTTTTTGACAATTGCAATTGATTGTTATGCTCTTTGGGGGAATGCTTCTGCTACAATGCACATTATTTCATTTAATAAATCTTAGGGAAGTCTCTCTCTAGTAAATGTATCTATAATAATATTAATATAAAAGTGAGAGAAAGTCTGTGCGGTGCACTTTACAATGTTGTTTTGTCAATGTGTAACCAACCAGCTTCACTCTTATATTTCCAGGCTCAATATGTGCTAGATATGGAATTAGGAGGAGCCATGGTCTGGAGCATAGATATGGACGACTTTAAAGGAAACTGCGGTGATAAGAACATACTTCTGCAGAAGATAAACGGATACTTGGGTTGATTACACAATGGTGTCGAGTTGGGCAAGAAAAACGAGATTGAAGAAAAAACCTACTAATGCCGATCCAATCTTAGAAACACTAATTCTCTTTCGATATAAAAGCCACACCGGAACATACTTGAAGAATATTATAGTATTAAAAATAAACAAAAATACACAATAAGAATAAATATTTGTAAATCAAGTTTGTAATAAAGCAGCTCATTTTTGTTTCATGATGTCAGTTATTCAACGTGTTTATTAATTTATTTTATCTAATAATTAATATTGTTATAAAGCATAATTTTACAGTCAATCTACGAATAATCTATGTTGTTTGTATAAGGCCTGACACTTTTGGTCAATCTGTTGCGTGTTTGCGTATTGAGCTAAAAGATCCTGAGTTTGATTCCAGGCAAGGCTGAAAATATTATCATTGGTGAAATGTGAATTCCCCCTGTCCTAGTGATGAGTTATTAACGACCGGGGGGCTGGGTGTTGTGTCTGTTACAGATTTAAGGCTGAGCTGACCTAGTTCCAGACCCAATGTTTCACAGAAGGGTTTGGGGTCGTGTGCCCACCTCTGTGGTCTACTGGTCGCAGTATCTAGCTAAAGATCCAGAGGTCCTGGGTTTTATCCCCAGCGTTTCTCTGTGAAACATTGGGTCTGGAACGGGGTCAGCTCAGCCTCGGGAGGACAAATGAAGAGCAAAGTTCTAGAAAACTAGGATTAGCAGTCAGAGGGTTCTTTGTGCTTACCACATGACTCCCTCCCTCCACATAAGTTGGCACTATCTTAATCAGCAGAGGGTGAGCACTCGGTTGGCCGTAGCTCGATTGTGGGCTGATGCCACGAATTAAAAAAAGAGAGTATGCTGATATAATCAGTCGGCTCAGAAAGTGCACGTCCATCAGCATGATGCACAGTTTCCTACCACTGGCAGGGTCTGTCTTCAACATAAGCGTCTCCATCTACTTCTGTCCTCCCACCACCTTTCTTCCTTAGCGCCGGTCCAATCCACGCCTCTCCATACTCTCTTTATCCACCTGTGCCTGGGTCTTCCTCTTGGCCTCCTGCTCGCCACTTCCATTCCAACCCCTCTTCCATCCTCTTCACATGTCCACACCACCTCAATCTTGCCTTTTATATCTTCTCCTGCAGGAGTTCCTCCTTTTCTCTCACTATCTCACCCTTTCATTCCTCACCTTGTCCATCCTTGTCACTCCCAGCCTAACATCATCCAGGTATCTGATGCATACCATTGGGACATGGTACACCCTGTCTTGTATATCACTCCTTCGTTCTTCTGCGCCACATCTATACTTTACTAGAAAGTGCAAGTTAAATACTTCAAATAAAAATATATATCCTAAATTAGTTGTAAAAATTATCCTTTTTTATATTCTTAGTTTCACCGCAATCTGTTGGGTCAGATTTAGGAATTACGTAATATATTATAATTTGCTTCAACCCAAGCCTGTAACGTATAAAAGAGTTAGCCTGATATTTTAATGTTCGTTCGCCACAATTAGTATGATAATTTTACATAATTATTGAATTAAGTTCAAGGTTGCTATTCTGTATTATGGTAATCAAAAGGGAATGATGTCTTATTTTATAAATTAAAAGTTCTGGTCTTTTATAGTTTTTTATTTTAAGTAGATAAACAGATTTTGCTAGATATTTCACACGTTGTAAATATTAATTTAAAAACCCGACTATTGTAGTATGTGTATGTTAATTCCCGGCACGTGAAATTTATCATAGACCCGACCCACACGGCTCCTCGTCAGTATTGCAAGTGAAGAGATGCGCACTTTGAAATAGGTATATCTAGTGACATCTCCTTCTCGAAACTTCCAAAAAAAAAGAAAGGTGTGGTCATCCAGGTGCGTCTTTAACTACAAAACTGAGTTCGCTTTTCAAACAGAGACGCAGCAAGATTTCACCATACCTTGCAACTTAACACAAATAAATCTTACCACCCGCTCGTATTTATAATATTGTAATTTTGAATATAGATGTGAATAATAAATTATTTAGATGTATAATCCATATCATTACAAGCCTTGCTTACTGCACATATTGACGATACCAAACGCAAAACATATCCACACAAGCATTGTCAACTTGAAATTATACCCTGTTTGTATTAGAAAGGGATGTCTGAAAGGCCTTTTCTCCTGTCAGAATACTAACTAAGTAGCAGGATTTTGGTAAGAGAAACGACCTTCTACACGTTCCTTCCTACCATAGACAGGGTATAGTTTAGACCTACTCATGTAATAAGGTTCTTACCCAACCACTGGAGGAGGGTAATGTGGTTGGGCGTAGTGTTTGTTTGCTACCACTTTGTGCCTGAACCACTCAAAACTGATTTAGACGAATGTGGTATCAAAATATGGTTCATATTATTTAAAGTTAAAATGACATCGTCACACGGGAATCGATTCCGTTACCTTCAGGTTGACAGGCCAATGCTTTTACCCCTGAGCTATCCAGGAGTCCGTGCTCAGGGCCATTCTTCACCCATATTTTAAGGCAGAGTCTGTGGTGAACGTGTGGAAATCGTCAGCTACAAATGTGTAATCAATTAATATCGCGAGCTATCAGATAATGCAGCCATCTTCAACTCGAGAGGGATTTTTGCTGCCAAATGTACGACAATTGTACAAATGCACATATCGTGATTGAATAAATACCCAAGCTATTATATTTGTTAATTACGGCTATAACCACTGATATATATATATATCCTATTCTATAAATTGAAAAAGACACCCGGACACAGGAATCGAACCTGGGACCTTTGGAGTGCTACGCCATTGATCTAACCACAGAGCTATCCAGATATCGTAATAATTTCATAAATGCTCTTGCCTAGGTTAATCTCACATAGAACCACTAGGGATCGCACGAAAGCTACATTTGATGGTTTGAGGGGTTAATTTTTCGAACGATACGAGTCAGGCATGTATGGCTATTTAATTGTTTCACAAAAGTTTCACTAAAAATAATATAAAAAATAGGCTAGTTAATTAAAAATCAAAAACTCGGCTACGGAAAAAACGTAGGTAATAAACTAAAAACAGAAAAACAAGATTGAGGTATTTTCTTTTAGCTTAGACTATGAGGTACTCCATTAAAAATAACTCCGTGGCATCAGCTCACAATCGGGCCATATCGACCGAGTGGTCGCCATCTGTTTATGAAGATAGTGCCAACTTTTGCGTATAAAGAGTGTCACATCGTCAGCAAAACGGAACCCTTCAGCCATTAATCTCACTTTTCTAGACCGGAGCCATTACCTTTTCATTTAAGTAACTCCTCATTTGTCCTCACGAGGCTGAGTTTACCTCGTTAAGGCTTACTGCTTCAGAAAAAATCTGTAATAGTTGGGGAACGAACCCGGGACCTCTGGATCTGTAGCCAGGAGCTCTGAACACTAGATCACAGAGGCCGTCCTATGAGAGACTCCCTAGGTTATTTATTAGCTATAAGTAAACATGGAAAGGTTGAATAATTATAGGACATCAACTTTTAATGCCGTAGTCGGGCGCTTTGCTCTCCCATATCTCTAAAGTAGCCCCATGGCTTCTTTGGTGCTGACTGACAGCTCACAGCTGACAGCTGACAGCTGACGGCTTTGAAAAGCTACCGGACCAAATTTTTTTATCCCTACGCCGAACCATATGATTTGCAAAAAAACATGTGTTTATCAGCTGTCACTTCTGACAGTCAAAATTTAGGTATATACCTAAATGTTGACTTCAGAAGTCAGCTGTGAACTGTCAGTCAGCACCAAAGAAGCCATGGGGCTACTGTATGTATGTAGACTGTAGAATATGTTAGTTAATTAACTGTACACACCTACAGATGAGAGCGCCCTGGCACGTTCCATATTTACCTATAGCCAATAAAATATCCTAGGGATTACCTCATATTTGTAAGGTAAATACCTCAAACTTGTTTTTAGTTTATTACTTTTTTTTTGGTAGTTGGATCATTTTGTTTTTCAAATTAATTATTTTATTAATTTTAATATCCACTCTTGACACTATTCAGTTTTATCTTACCAGTTAATCAAGAGCTATAATGATAATTGAAGGTCCTTTGGAGCCGTTTCGGTGGCCACATGGTCTAAGGTGCTACTCTCGCAGTAGACTAGACTGCCGTTCGAATCCCGGTCGGGTGTTCTGAGGGTTGTTTTTCCAAAATAGCTTTCCACTCTCCTCCACACAAAGGCGGATACACTTCCGTTTGCGGCCAACATTGGTAACATGTCACTATATTATTATTATTGGTGTTATTTTATAGGTAATTATTCAAGTCTATCAAAAGTGACAGCTGCAGATCACAAAACCTGACGTATTATCAACTATTACTAACATTATTGTTTTAATAACATTTGTAGCTGTACCGGTGAATGAAAAAGGCTAACTTCGAACCTCTAACTAACCTCAAAATATTATTTATGTGTTTCCTTTCTATAGTCAACAAATTGCTACCAAAACCGTAATCTACTAACTTATTGCTTACTATCTGTAGGTTTAACAAAGAAATTAGTCAAAATTGTAGCCTAGATGTGTTTGAGTTGATATTTTCACTAAATGTAATTTTCTGTGAACTGCTGTAAGTTTGGTTCTGTTTTAATGACAGTTAACTAATAGGCCTACTATTCCTTGGAAAGTTAATAAACAAAAAAAATTGATACGAAAATATCAAACAACCACACTATAGTCATGTTGTTTGTTACCCGCCTCGGTGGCGTAGTTAGCTAGCACGTTAGATTAATACTAGATTGCCGAGGACGAGGAGATTGAGGTTCGAATCTCGGTCGGGTGAACTGGTGGTGGTTTTTCCCCTAAATGGTTTTCCACCCTCTCTCCAAACAAATGTGGGTTCACTTCCTCTAAAATGCAACCTTCCAAATTCCTAACCCGTTAGCTTATAGCCCGAACGGGTAGTAAGACGCGATGCTTTAATTTAGTCATGTTTATTATTTACCAATGACGAAGATCTAAATCAGCAATATGTAAAACATAGAAAAAAAAGTAACGAGTAAACGTTACTAAAGGATTGGTTTGAGACGCTCAACAGAGAAAATAATAATTTTGGCAGAACTGCAGATTTTAACTCACACGTCGTACTACTAACAATTTAGCAAAACAGGGAAATTACACCAAACTAGTTCTCCGAACTAACGGGACTAGAGGAGCACGTGAAGAAAGAGGAAGCATCTTCCTCAGTGTCGGTGTATTCCTGGTCACTGTTCCCGTCTTGAGGGTTGTTATCGTCATCGACAGAGTCCGAACCAGAGGTCCTCGAGTCGGCTTTGCGAGGATTTTTCTGGTGGAGCTTCCTCGCGGCTGTTTTCTTACTAGGCCTACCTCTTTTACCAGAAGGCTTACCTTTGGCACGGTTGCTAACGCCACGCTTCTTCATCGCGACCGGACGATTGCTTCTAGAGCGAGACTGACAAGTCCTCTTGGTGCGGGTCGAGTTTTTAACAGAAGCTCTGGGGGTGGACTTGGAAACGGAGCCAATCTTGTCGCTTCTTCTACGGGTCATCCCAGGGCTGGATTGTTTCCTAGTCTTGGGGCTACCCTCGTTCTTACCCTTGACGGTGAATTTACCGCTCTTACATTCATCCCTCTTGGTCTTCTTAGGACGGTTCTGGCTGCTGTCCGACCTGGGGCTAGTACGCTTGCCTCTACTGCTGGAGCCTCCTCGTCCAGTATTTCTAGAGCCACCTTGTCCGGTGCCACTGGAACCACCTTGCCCAGGAATGGTCCTGGGACAGGCATAATAACGGTTCTTCTCCTCGGAACCCATTTGGCGCCATCTTTCTCCTGCCATCTTCATCAACTCACGTTGTATAAAGTCTCGCCCCTTAAAAACCCCGACAAACTCGCTGAAGAAGTTGCTGAAAGGGTGATTAGAGGTGAAATTTGGTAACTGTGTTCTTGAACGGCTGCTGGACGGGTCTTCCTGATTATTCATGGTAAAATGTTCTGTTATTGAATAAGAGATTATGCTGTAGGTGAATCGTGGTACCATTCAATGTTTTGACACGAAGAGTAAATAAATGTTTTTAAGGAGTTTCCATAGAAACCCGAGCTACGATTTATTTGCGATGAATATGGTCGCTATAGTAATAAGTTTATTATTACTTACTCTATGGGATTATGAACTAGAATGATCATTGCCGCATTTACAAATAACGCCAACTATCCCTATTTTGAACTAGTTCTATCCAGTCCACTTCATTATACCCAGGTGTGCAAGCCGAACATGAAATATCTTTCCTACCATCCTTTGCATCCACCCGTGTTTTGCCTCAAAACTTTCACTAAAAAAATGACATCCCCTCAATTCGTTAGTGACGGTCCCGCGACAATAGATTGCCCCGTGGACCAGAACTGGTAGATACGACCAATTTTCCTGTTCCTGACAGTTGGACGAGTTGAGGTACAGTCTCAGCTAAAAATATGAAGAGGTCCCTCATCGCTCGTGTTTATTAAACTGCTTTTGTGCGGATACGCCGACTTTTAATGAGATTTAAATAGTTATCTCAAGGTAGATTCTTTTTAGCACCGCGTCCTACTACCCGTTCATCTTACAAACATTTGTAAGCATAACGTTAATGTATTAGGAATGAGGAAGGTTGAATTTAGAGTAAGTGTAGCTGAATTTGCATGGAAGGAGAGTGTAAAACCATTTAGGAAAAACACCCTCAGTACACCAGACCGGGATTCGAACCCAATATACGAGTCATCGGAAGTCTAGTCTACTGTGAGAGTGACGCATTAGACCATACGGCCACTGAAGCAGGTATCGAGGAAACTAATTAGGATTCACCTGGGGATAAAATGGATAAGTTCTATTGAAGAGTAAGTCACACACCAAATGCACCCGGTAAGCGATCGATCCCCGGTCTACAAGGTCAGTGTCAAGGGAAAGAATAAACACACACTGAGGATCACGCGTTCTAAGGCGTAAGGCTTGCAATAAATTGGGTTTCTGGTGGCAGGGTGGTCGGTGGCTCGAATCACGGCTGATTGAACTGTGGTTGATTTTTCACTTGGGATTTATCCTACCGCTGCGGGATTACCATCCGCTATTGCGGACACATTTCTTTAAAGCATTATTACTAATCCCCCATTCTAAAATTAAGCTGGCAATATGGAACAGTAATTTTAAACAAGGACTCAACTAAACCCCTAACTTCACCTTTATAATTTCTTTAGAAACTTTGAAGAATGAAGTAATGTGATCGTAAAAAAAATCGAATTTGAAATTTTGATTTAATTTTTTAATGTCGACGACGTTTCATGAGCCTCCGAAACAAAAAAAGTTGTGTTCGTGATGTCGTCCGTCTGTCTAACTGTCTGTATCTAGACCGAAAGCCGAAATCATCTTATTAATCGGGCTAGAACCTAGTATATAACATTTTCATAAGTTTCCCCCGCGTAGTTTTTGGAATTAGATATCCAGCCCTAAAATTAAGGGCAGTTTACTGAAAGAGAAAAAGTAGATTTTCTCGAAATCTGCTCCAACGATTTTGATTAAAATTCGTATATGGTTAACATTATAAATAAATGGCTATTCTTGTTTTCCCATGACAAAATAACTTTTAGGATAATCTACATAAGCGGGAATTTCAAATATGATAGCTATTCCGCAACTATTTGAGATATGACTTTTTCCTTGGTGATCAAATTAGACAAAAAATAAATTAATACTTTATTTAATAGTACATTATATTTATAGATCATAAAAAAAACCATGTGGTTTTAAACGTCAGTCTCACAATATATGTCAAAATTTAAAAAAATACTTCTTTGTAACTCAATCGATTGCTTAGAATTTTAAATTCAAATCAAATTAGATGAGCTATTAAACGAAAAATCGATTGAGTGTCCACCATATTAAAATAGATAAACAAATTGAAAAAAAGTACTATCTATACATCGTTCGGTCTAGATTCAAAGTATGTCCCTGACAAATTTTGTTAAATTTGATTCACAGTTAACAGTTATCGTGGAACAAACAGCCGGACAGACAGTTTATATGCAGAGTGGTTGATCTAAAACAGAACCTCGCTACGCTTGATGAATAAACTCATGTCAAACTTAGTGGTCTCTGGGTGAAGTGTTCGTTTCAGGACCCGATGTTTGTGGGTTCAAACCCAGCCGGGGTCGACGAGTTTTTCTTGAGAGATAATCCGTAGTACAACTTCCTTCGGAGGGGACATAAGCCGTCGGTTCTATGTCAATTGCGGCATTTAAAAAAAACCTTGGCATGTATGTGGAAAATAACTTTCCCGGCCAAATTGGTAGGCCCTTTCCCTCTCGCTCATAGAAAATTCTCGTGGGTTGACCAAGTTGGTAAGCCTTTTCACTCTCGTTCATAGAAAATTATCATTTGCTAATGTAATCAATATGTTCAGAAAGTACACGTTAAATATCTCAAATAAATAATAAGCTCATTCCAGATATAGAATGGTATTAGTTATTTCTCTCGTGTTCTGTGCGCATGCGTGTACATATCTGGCCGCGGTGATAGCCGTACCTTCCTGTCTTAACAGAGATAACGTTGCACCTCTTGTAGAGACTACACTTCCTGCCTGTTTAGTACCGTCATTTGTTCACTCGACTGCATCTCGGTCGTGCAGCCGACTAACTAGTCATGTTTAGTACGTTTGGTGACTAGTTTTATTTTCAAACCTGTAAACATTAGTCTTATAGTACGATCTTGGTGCGATGGTGGATTTGAAACAGAGAACATTATCTATTTGCTGCCAACATTGACAAAAATGTAACTAATAAGGTTCCAGTATAAAGAAACTTTTCTAAAATACAAACATTTTGTTTGCGATTAACTTTGATAAAATTTTACTACCATATTAGTATTTTTTATAGACATTGATACAATCTAATAAAAGTGAAAACATCATATCATATGACTTGAAGTATGAATAAGTGAAAACTGTTTTAGTAACTTTTGTAACTCTTCCAAAATTTTCTTCCTATCATAATAGGTTTTGTGTATTATATAAAAAAAATTAAATTGCATTACAAATATATGTAAAAAGGGGCAGTCCTAATAACATGAATGACATCATAGACAAAAAATCACATTTATAACCAGGGCCCGGATTTTGATAATTTGGCATATATTTTTTTGGTACTGTACATCACAAGCAATGATCTTGTGTGCATAGATTCTGCTCATGATGCCCTAGTTGTGGAAACGTTTTTATAATAGGTCCTTTTTTGGTAATTTTTTTGTCATTTGAACTTTTAGGTCATATTTTCTTGGTTTGCGTCATTTTTTAGTCATTTAAAGACATTCATATTGAGTAAGTACTATCAATATTTTATCACTCCATAATTACTCAAAACATACAATTTTAATCAAACAGTTGTTGGAATGAGAAGATAATGTAGGTAATGAGCTTTGTATCTTCTTTGCTTGTATGTTTGTAAAATAAATATTATTGGTGAGACACTGAATCTAGGCTGGTGGGGGTTGCGTGTGAAGGGGGTAGCTATTACTTCTGGCAAAGCAGGTATTGGTAGATCAATGTTATATTCAACAGAATGCATTAGTTTAGTTGATAAAAGCTTTTCATTGCATGTATATTTTCTAATTTATAATTTTGTAAAGTGCATGTTTGATTGAGTAGTGTGCATTCATTACTAGATTTTTGTTTAAATGTTTAGGTCCATTTTTTAAATTTGATCATATTTTTAGAATTCTTAAATAATTTTATAGGTAATTGTTTGTATAGTTACTAGGCCAAGTCCGGGCCCTGGTAACAGCTCTTTGTAACTTTATTATACAGATGGTCCGCGGAAAATTTGACTTTTTATGAAGTTCGGAAAAGTACTAAACACAATCCCGTATTCCTCTTCCTCGTAAATTATGTTTTCGTCACTCCGACAAGTGAGCAGGCTTCAGAAAGATCAATCTCTACTTTTTGAAGAGCCTCTGACGATACACGATTATACACGATTATATTTATATAGGATATATATGGTTAATGTTACCATTATTTTGGGAGGGGGTTTAACCCCCTTAAAACACCCCCACCACCGTATTCCCATGTCCTTAATACATTGGGAAATAGCTACTATTTAAAAAAATGAAGTTGTGATTTAATTCTGAAATTAGTGGCTAAACGCTATTTTAATTTAACATATAATTTCCTTCGGAAAGCTCTTGATCAAACTGAAGATTGTCAAGAACAGATATAAAAACGTAGTTACATGATTAGATCTAAATAATTTCAGGTTCACAATGCATGTGTGGATATATTTGCTGTTGGTGTCATCAATATGTACAGTGACCAAGACTCAGGGTAAGTATCCGACAGTTTCATCATAATATTAATTAAACTATTGCTGTTCTATGAAATGTAATTAAATAGTCTTAAATATGGTATATTAATTTACATGACACATTTTTTATGGTGTTCGAAAACAAGGTGCGTAGAAAGATATTCGGTCCAAAAGAGGATGAAGATACTGGGGAGTGGAAGAGGATACATAATGATGAGTTGCACACCTGTACTCATCACAAGACATTGTTAGGATAATCAAATTTCGCAAATTATGATGGGCAGTACATGCAGCGTGAATGGGAGAACCTAGAACTATTTACAGAGTATTGCCTGATAAGCCCAATGGTAAGAGACCATTGGGAAGACCTTAATGCAGATGGGAGGGTAACATTAAAATAGAGGTAAAATGCATAGGGTGTAATGAGGTAGACTGGATAAAACTAGTTCAAGATAGGAATAGGTGGCGTACTTTGGTAAGTGCGGCAATGGAGTTCCTAATGCTATAAAGTAAGTATACCTCATGGGCTACCAAAACCTCTTCCATCAAAATGGTTACGCACGGTCACCATGAGAAACAGTTTCTGATAAAATATATTTGATTTTTCATGTAACTAAAAGATTTACACGGTAATAAATATTATCTGAGCTAGTCCCTGTTCGAGTGTAGGACAGTGTGTTTCCTGATGTACAGTATTTGGTATGATTACCACCGTCAGGTAAAGTGGTGTGCTACTTCGCCAGCTGGTCCCTCACCCGGACTGGAGACGACCAGTACAGGATCGAGGACATTGATCCGTCCCTCTGCACACACGTCATCTACGCCTTCGCTGATCTTGCAAGTGATGGTACCATTCGAGTCGGAGATCCTTCAACGGACTTGCCTTCAGGATTAGGTAACTGTCGATACTATTATCTCAGGGAGTCCTTTTTTAGTCGTTTTACTTTTTTTTTTTTTTTAGCTCAAAGGGTTTTTATTGCTAGTTAAGGATTGCAACTAAAGTACACCCCTTTTATGAGCAAAGCTTACAGTCTTGCCATGACAGGCTCCACAACAGCGCTATTCTATAAGTTGCATCATAGTGGAAACAATCAATATATGTTCGTTATACTTCAGGGTTAACGAAGTGTAAATATAATAGCCAAATTTATAAAACATATTGGGAGATGGGTTAGTACGGAACTATTTTTTGTTAGCTTTTCAATAAGAAAAAGTCCAAGGCTGCCGCGGACCAAATATAGGAAACGTAGACTTACAATGAAAGTACTTGCAATCCAAGTATTGAATACTAACATACATTCCAAGTAGATCTACTTACAATTAAAGTACTGAAGACAAGATTTAGAAGTGAGCATTGGCTGACGTTTGTTTGCTAATGTAACTTAGTAATGTTGTGCTTGCTTCTAATGACGTATTCTAATTAATCTTTGGACAGACATAAAAACCAGACTCCAAGCTGTTAATTTACCAACCAGCGAAATAAAATATAGAAATATAACGCTTAGTGTAAACTTTCTGGCCTACTGGGGACGGAGCCCGGCGATCCTCAAATAGCCCACATCTTACATTTAGTGAGCTTTATGAGTCATCATCATCATCATGAACTGTTTCCAGCCTGTGGCCGGTTCAGTTTAGTAAAATGCCTCCATCTCCCTTTGTCCTTCCACCATTCTTCCTTTTTTAATCGCTTCCATTCCTCTCCTCCCATTTGCACACTTGTTATCTACTTCTCCCGTATCTTTCTTGGTATCTCTTGATATCATTTCCCTCCAAACTTGAATTCTATCACGCCCCTTGCGATTATTCTCTTTTCTATCCCATATACACAAATAAAAATTCACCTGAGTTTAATTTCCAGACGGCTATAACCGTTTGCACCACCTGAAGCAGCATAGCTCGCATCTAAAGACGCTGATCTCCGTCAACGCCGCAAGTCCCGCTGTCTTCTCTCTGGTGTTCAACAACAAGAACTTGAGGGCGGAGTTCGTGAATAATACCACCAACTTTGTGGAGGAACATGGTTTCGACGGGCTCGACGTTGATTGGGAGTACCCCGCCATCGGAAAGAGCACTTCCCCTACGGACAAAGTGAATGTGCACCGACGCAAGATTTTTGCCATTTTACTTCTAAAATCACATGTATTATATTTATGTGATGGATGTTTTTTCGTCGGGCATTCATACTGATTCAATCTTTAGTACCTCATCTGATAAAGATGTATTAATATTCATATATCCATGAGTGTTTAATATTACGTGCTCCAACGGCTAAACTCAGTCAGTAGGGTGTCTTCCTATTAAAATAAGTGTGCTGAGTTCGATTCCTGGCAAAAATGGAAAATGTATCATTGGTGAAGTGTGGGTTTCCCCTTTCACAGTGATGAATTAAGGCCCGGGGAGGCTAAGTGTTGTGTCTTTTCTAGAGTTAAGTTAGTTTATAAGTAATGTGCTGATACAGCCATGCCGTTCAGAATGTACACGTTAAATACCTCAAAAATATAAGAAAAATATTACATTAAGGTGTCCGGAGTTCGATGCCCAATTTGGTGAACTGAGGGTATTTACACCACCCTTATTCCTTCTGTTTCATTAACCGTCTATTTCCATAAAAAAAAGGTCACCCTCATTAATTTTTTTAATTCTAATAGGCCACTTAGCGTCTGTCGTTTGAAACCAGTTAATCTCTAATGAATCGCTATCAAACATTAGTACGTGTTGAAGTAATATGTGATTTCCTTCCTCCACCCCCCCGTCCCCAGTCAGTTGAATATGTTATACAGTCTCGCGAGATCGTAAACAAATGAAAAACATAATATAATGGAAGGATTTTATTTGCGTGGTAAAATTATATAAAATCAAATCCCGTTTTTTTTAAAGTGGCAAACAAGGTTACGGATGCTAGTATACGATGTATTTTTATCTGTCTAATTTAGAGCACACTACACCGATTGCTACTTCTAACTGAATCAGAACGATTCTCTTCTCGCAGGTAGCTTTCGCTGAAACCTTGGCCGATCTCCGCACCAGGTTCACCCCTCTAGGATTGCTGCTCACCATAGCGTGCCCGTCACCATCCGGCTACATCCGAAAGTCCTATGATGTCACCAGCATTGTGAGGTACGTAATACCAACTCCCTACGTAGATCATAGGGCCACAACCAAGCTTCTCCCTTCAAGTCTATTCTCAACCACACTTTTCGAGTTCGTCGCTTGACTTCCCGAGTCCTCTGCCCTTCTTCATCGATGGTCCTCCACCAAAGTCATCCTTGGCCTGCCCCGACGTCGGTGTCACTTGCGGATTATCAGTCCAGAGCTTCTCTTGAGACGTAATCCCTGGTCTTTCAGGAGAGTGTGATGGTCACGTGATCTAGACTAAGCGTCAAGGCTCGATGGCTGGAAAGGTTGAGTTTTGGATTTCAATCAGTTACAATAAGGGGTGGGTTTTTCCAAATGTGATTCATGGTTGAAGTTTTCTTCTCCTCTTTCCAGGCTAATGTACATGGGTTTCCTCTAAACAGCCTTCCTCATCTTCATACCATAGGTCAAGTAATTAATTGTGCTAAATAGAATAATAAAGTCGGATACACTGGATATCATTTCTTAGGGAACTGCATGGTTACTATTGGGAAACAGATTTGTCGTTTTCTTGTTTTTGTGTGGTCAATCAATCTTCCCTCAAATAGAAGACAAGTTTCGCAACGCTAGTTAGTCGAGGTTTCCAGTAGCTTCTTCTTACCCCAGCACACCACCTTCCGACATAACTGAGAGCGAGTGAGAAGATAAAGCAGTTTCAAAAAAGATCTGCATTTATTTAGGTCTTGAAGATGATATCGATAATAATGTACTTGCAAAAGTAGGGGTGTCTTTTTAAAAGAAAGGCAAAGGGTTTGAAACGCTTTCCCGACACTTTTATCAAATATACAGTATTTCAGGATTAAGAGAATTAGGGAAGCAATCAATTTTATTTATGTGTGTCTGTGATGTGAAGGAATGTCGACTTCATCAACCTGATGACGTACGATTTCCATGACACCCACGAATCAACCACGGGGCTGAATGCACCACTGTTTGAGAGAGAAGCGGATTACAACAAGGACCTCAATGTGGTACGTTTTTGTGTCGAGACCTAGGGCAAAGTTTGTTTTATGTGTTGTAGGGCTGACTTAGAAAAAAGGATTGTTTTTCTCTTAGACGCTTCTAGGTAGCTGTAGGTACAGTCCAATATCCAATAGTCATAGGAAGAGCCTTTTAGATTCTTTCTAAATCAACCAAAACTGATAAAATGTCACTATTTTATCAGTTTTATTTTATTGGTATTGATAATATATAATATACATATGGTGGTATCAAACATTCGTACAGCTAATTGTAGTGAAGATTTGAAGAGGAAACGATATTTTAGTAACGAATATAGCCGTATCAAGTTTCATATTTATGCATTTGAAAAATGACAATTGGGGAAGGGAATCTAACAATTGAGCTGTCCAGGAATCATCCCATGCTCAAAATCATTCTTCACTCATAGTTTAAAGCAGAGTCAGAATCCTGGATAGCTCACTGATAGAGCATTGATGGACTAAGCCAAGGGTCGTGGGATCGATTTCTTTGTACATTTGGCATTTTTCAAATTTACGAATATATTCATGTATGTGGTCTGTATATACAACTTATATCTAAAACATTGCATCAAACTTTGGCAAGCTATTCCTTGGGTGAAAATAGAATAATTCATATTAGCAACCTAGGGTCCATCTTAGATATTAAGGGCAGTATACACCCCTAAATATAGAGCTAAAAACGACTGTTGAAATATTATGAAAACTGATTAGGGTATTACAACGAAGCTTTGTATACTATTTATTGAAACCTTGATCATTAATAAACTAAATATGCTGTTACCGTTACCCACCCTCATCATATAAAAAGGGGGGGTTGTAACACTTTTTTCTGCAATAAAATATGTCAGAGTAAGTATTACCAATTTTGTCTTAATATTACAAAACATGGAGTAAAAATTAACAAAAAAGGTGTCTTGGAGAAAGTGTCTAGCTTTCCCCGTTTCCGAGATAATCATGCATGTTTGATTTCAAAGACAAGTGTTAATTCCTGCCAGGTAGGGAGCCAGTATATCTGTGTTGCTTCGCGCCCCCTTTCCCCACTCTGATTATTACTATCTTCCCCTCCCTCCACGAGCAGACTGAATCAGTCCACACAACTTCACTGCATGTTGCGCACATTACTAGTCAAATGACAAGGTACACAAATGCAGAAATGACAGACATGGTCACGCTGTACGGTGAAGCTAGAGGAAACGCAAGAGCGGCTGCACGGTTGTACCACGATAGATATCCTGCACGACGTCAACCTTATCACAGGACCTTCACCGATGTCACTCGGCGACTTCGTGAAACATGTACATTTCAGCTACGAGGGGGATCTGTTCACCCGAGGAATGTTCGCACTCCAACTGTCGAAGAAGAGGTACTAAATTCTGTGGACAATAATGCATCAAAAAACATACGTACCATTACACACCGAACGATTGTGTCCCATTTCACAGTATGGCGTTTCATGCATGATCAGGTTCTGCATCCGTACCACAGACATTGGGGCCAGCAGATTATGCTCCTCGACATGATTTCTCCGACTGTTTTCTGCAGTAGTGCGGAGAGGTTCTTGATTTCTTCACTATAGTCTTGTTTTCCGATGAGGTGACATTCACCAGATACAGTCACATTTCACATTTGGAATGACATGAACCCTTATGCAACTGGCATCATGGGCAACCAGAATAGATTTTCTGTCAACATCTGGGCGGGCATTGTGGGTAACTATCTCATTGGCCCCTACCTAATGCCACAACACATGACTAGCCACATCCATTGCCAATTTCTGACATTTAAATTGCCACAGTTCTTCGAGAATGTACGCTATCCGTTCAACAACGCATGTGGCTACAACACGATGGTGCCCCACCTCATTTCTCAAGAGCTGTGCGCGACTACCTCAACACTCCATTTCCTGCCCGATGGATGGGAAGAGGGGGTCCTGTTGCGTGGCCACCACTCTTTCCTGACCTTAATCCTGTTACACCCCTCTCTCTAACCTTTCTCCTTACGACCATCGATAACTTAAAGGTAGAGGGAGGTTTGCAAGCTACATAGAATATACAAAGGACATGAAATGCAAGATTTAAATAGTAATACCATAAATGGTTTATTCAAAGCAAAAAACAATTAGCAAAGAAGAATTCAATTAATTACATGGTCTCAATAATCGTACTGAGTTCAGTGGAAAATCATGTTAGAAATAAACAGTTATTAGTGTAGTTCCTTAGCCAGAACTTCTCTACTGTTAGACATATCAAACAATC
Source organism: Timema bartmani (assembly GCA_902151455.1). Classification (NCBI taxonomy): domain Eukaryota; kingdom Metazoa; phylum Arthropoda; class Insecta; order Phasmatodea; family Timematidae; genus Timema; species Timema bartmani. The sequence continues at coordinate 98,624 of CABFWB010002095.1, read as the reverse complement.
AGATGGGCTAGTCTTTATGAGACAAACAACCCACAGTGTTGAAAAGTATACAAGTAAACAAATAATAAATCAGTTAATAAATTTATAAGATTTATATAAGAGCCTTATGGGCCTTATTATACTGTTTCAAACGCGTCTGCACTGCATCACTTAAGGCAGACTTCAAACAAATTAAATAATAAATATATAAAGAATATTTATTAGACATTTTTAAAATACGCGAGAGTTTGGCTAACAGACTTTAGTCAAACTCCCGCGGGACTATATGACCTAAACTATCAGTTTAGAAACTTCCATCTACTCGTGAATTCAAAGTTAACAAATTACTATAAACAAAGTCTAGTGAAAACATTTAAACAACGATCAAATATAAAATTAATCACTAATTAATTTTATCAGTTAAACAATTTACGTTTCGAAGTTAAATTTTATAAGTGTTCATTATACAAAAGAAATCAAAACATTTTATTTACAACATTATTTCAGAATGAAATATTAATAAACTTCTTCAACACAAAAATTTATCAAAGTTATTATAAAGTAAAGATCAAACTAAACAGCTGTCTCGAGCGCCCAAGTGGCGACAGACATTATATTTTTTACTATTTGGCGAAGAAAATAAACACGGCTTATACAAAAGTTAAAGTTTTTTAAATTGTAAAGTTCAAAGTATACGTTGCCATAGTTAAAGTTTGTAGATTATTACGGATGATCCTGGCATAGTCCTTGTCCTAGGACTATGTTCCTCCGTCCAGTGTTGGTTGAATAGTCGAATTAATGATGCGCTTACAGGACTTTAAATAGGGTTTTTTCACAGCACGGTAACAAGGTGGGGGGAAAGAACAACTCTGTCGGTGGCCTTCCTTCTAGAAGGAATCGAACATGACGTGGATTGTTGATATTATTGTCCCATTTTTCATTTTGAGCAGCGATTCTTCAATCGGACGTCATTTCTATAGTTCTAGAACTATCCATCAGGGTGCAGAATGGTAGAATTCTGTTGAACGTGGATAGTATTACTCGGCGTGTCTTCAGTATCTATTTGATTTAGTCGGTGTTGGCTTCGGTGAAGGAGTCTCTGTTACTACCCAGTGTAGCTCGTCGCTGTCTACACAAGATAGATTTGGTGAGTACAGATTCCAACGTATTTCCCTGTTCTATTGAAATGATTTTATTGATTTGAATTGTCTATAACGTTGTTTCAATTTACAGGAACTACAATAGTGAAGAGTACTATTGTAGGGTTTAGAATATTATTGAATATTATTGAATATTATTTGGAGCGGGTGGTATGATTCTTCAGCGAGTTGAATATGAAGTTTAGCATGGGGGCGAGTTCAAATGTAACTCAATGTTACAATCCATTAGTCCTCTTTCTGTGGGGCTTTGTCAAAGCCTTGGTGTACGAGACAGCCGTTGAATCCGAGGAAAACGTGTTAGCCAGAACAGGTGATAAGTTTCAAGAAACACCACGTGTTTTCGAAAGAGTACGCCAGTCATTAATTCATGCCTCAATTATTGCAATTAAGTTAGGAGCTGCCATTTTGAACACTTGTTATGAATCTGCTTTTGAAGCTAGGAACTAAAATATGCAATACCTACAATTAGGGTTTCTTATTTAACTTTCAATACTCCAGTGAGTGTAATGAATAAAATCCCACCCAAGTGTGAACTGTGTGAGCATAACTCACTAATGTAATAAATAGCAACACTTCGGAGCTTATGAATAAGGAAATGTATCAGAGTTTCTCCATCATAACACACAAACCAGCCTTGTTTACCAAATGTACATGATATATAGTCACACGTGTTGGTAAAAATGGTCAAACGACTGCAGTGCGAAGTAACACTGCGATTCTAGCTGGCAGGCCTGCCTGACAGGAATTTACACCTGTCTCTGAGCTCAAACTTGTGTGATTATCTTGGAAATGGGGAAAGCTAGACAGTTTCTCCAAGATACCATTTTGGTTAATTTTTCTCCATGTTTTGTAATCTTAAGACAAAATTGGTAATATTTACTCCGATATATTTTATTGCAGAAAAAGTGTTACAACCCCCCCTTTTACATGATGGGGGTGGGTAAAGGTAACAGCACATTTAGTTTATTAATGTAATAATAATAATAAGTAATATACAAAGATTCGTTGTAATACCCTAAGCAGTTTTCATAATATTTTACACAACAGTCGTTTTTAGCTCTATCTTTAGGGGTGTATACCACCCTTAATATTCAAGATGGACCCTAGGTTGCTGATGTGAATTATTCTATTTTCACCCAAGAAATAGCCTGCCAAATTTAATGCAATGTTTTAGATACATGTTGTATATTTATCAAAAGCTACAGCTGCATATTACATGACTTTACGTAAAGGTTTTCCACTTTTCTTCAACAAAAATGCGGGTAAACATACTAAAAATTTAACTATTCTCATCACTATCACATTAGTGTAAAAATTACATACGCATATAAACCAAACAGGTAGTTAGACGTGGTGTTGAAAAAATTAATTATTTAGGAGTTTCCAAGTTCCCGATACACAATTAAAAAACGGATAACAGTTTTTTTTATCGCCGCGTCCTACTAAACGTTCGGGTTATACGCTTATGTACTAATTACGCTAGTGGTTATAGGGATTAGGGGGTTATTTATAAGAAATGTTCCCGCATTTGCGTGGAGAGAGGGTGGTAAACCATTTTGGAAATACCACCCTCAGTACACCCAACTAATATTCGAGCCTCAATCTCCCCATCATCGGCAGCCTAGTCTACTGTGTGACTAGCGCTTTAGACCATGTGGCCACCAAGGTGGGTTGCTTGACTGTTGATATATGTGCAGAACGCTGGGGTTGAGAATTGGCTGAACAGCGGAGCTCCAGCGGAGAAGATCGTCCTAGGTATGGGTTTCTTCGGGACCGCCTTCACTTTGAAGAACGTCAGCGATAATGGAGTGGGCGCCCCGGCACTTGGACCCGCTGCGCGTACCAGAGGTAGCCTTCGATACAACCAGGTACCATACCAGTAGCGTGTGTGGCGTACCAACACAATTTGACCTTTGACCCCAATCTGGGGTTTCCCCTGGTGACGTCATTATGATGTCGCAACCCTGATTGGCTTATTTTGGTTAAAAAACTTCCACACCAATAAATAAAAAAGCTCCCACACAAAATCCTCCCCCCAGGGACACAATGATACAATCAAATGGGGTGAAAAATCAAATGGGACAGGAACTAAAAAGTTTGGACATGAATAAAACACATACAAACCAACCCAATGACCCCCACATCAACCCAATGACACCCACACCTCCCCCAGATAAAAAATCACGATTAAAAACTACTAAAATAACACGCTGGCATCACAGTACACACTCTCTCCCCCCAAAGTGTGCTGGTACGCCACACATACTACTCATATCTCACGCATTTTCCCTAAAAGAACACTATTGTACAGCGTCCGACTACTGCACGACAGAGAATTATATTCTGACCAATCGTGAAATTCCCTTTACTCTAGTCGAATTTATTTCTTCTTATTTTTTGTTTCCGTGCATATTCCATTAATGTGTCAATTTTCGGAAAGTTAAACAAATAAATGGATTCTTCTCATAACATAATATTTTCTTTCTTCCCAGATTTGTGAATCACAGATGAAGCACCGCAATTGGAACATCAATTGGGACGATGAGGCGAAGGTTCCATTTGCCAACCGAGAGGAACTTTGGGTCGGCTACGATGATCCAGAATCCATCACTTACAAGGTCGGTTGCTATTTTCTGGCGATGTTTCATACTTGCACTAGATGAGGCTCAGACCTGTTATTATTTTATACTATTCAAATTCTTATATCTACCTCATTTTTGTGTAGTGAGGTTAAGACAGCAGAAAACTGTCAAAACATGTTTAAGAGTGTGTTACAACTCTACAAATGCCAGTTATACTTGAATTCACTTAGGAGGGTTATTATGATAGTTACTAAAGTTATTAAAACTACTTTTATAAATATATTTAATACTCTAGTGGATTTGGGAGGATCAAGGAAGCACTGTAGAGGTAATCTACTCGCATTTGCGTGGAAAGAGAATGGGAAGTCATATTGTGAAAAACTTCCCTCATTAGACCTGACCGGGAATCGAACTCTGGTCTCCCCGTCTTCCACAGGCCAGTCAGCCCCTGAAGTGGCTTACTTTAATATAAACCAGCTTTGGTGGTCGAATTGTCTAAGGTGTCGCTCTTTCAAAAGACTAGACTGCCGATGATGGTGATGTCGGTGCTCGAATCACAGTCGGGTCTAAAGAGGGGTGGTTTTCCCTGAATATTCATTCATTTTTCCTCCATGCAAATTCGGGTACACTATTCTAAATTCAACCTTACACATCATTGACACACTAGCGTAGCTGTTGTGGGACGTGGTGACAAAAAAACTTTCAATCTATTCATACGTCCAGTCGTGTGATCTGTAGCGGTAATTTTTTTAAGATGTTATCAATATTTATAAAATAGCACTAATCATCATTATCATGGATAGCTTCCAGCCACTGGCAGGGTCTGTTTGGAAAGTAAGCCTCTCCCTCCACCTCCTTTCCTCTCTCTACCTCTCTCCCACCACCTTGATCCAGTCTTCTCCTCTTTCCTCCACACTCCTCCTTACTCCCTTCAGCCATCTGTCTTCCTCTCGGCCTCCTATACAACCTCCTCCTGGTCATACTTTCCCTCTCCATTCTTCTCACACGACCATACTACCTTAGTCGTGTCTTCTCTATCCTGTCCTAGACTGGCTCTTCCCTTAGTATTCCTCTTACTCTCTCATTTCTCATCCTGTCAGATTTTGTCACACCGATCCTGCTTCTCAGAAATCTCATTTCCCCTGCCTGCATTCTGCTCCTATACCGTTCCTTCACTACCCTTGTTTCTGCAATGTACCTCAATATTGGTAGGTAATAGACATTGTAGATTACACCCCTGCACTTGTTTGTGATATCTCTGCTCCAAATCAGGCTCCTCACACTTGTAAAATGCCTCTGCTTGTCTTCCTCTATCACTTATCTCTCTCCAGTTCCTTCTATTCATCTCTACAATACTGCCCAGAAACTTGAAACTTTTTAACTACCTTCATAGTAATAATAATAATATAGTAAAATGTTATTAATGTTGACATCAATAAAATATGTTTGTATTTTTAAAAAGTTCCTTCCTACCAAAATCTTACTAAATAGCTCACGTGTATCTAAGTCGAGGGAGAATCTGAATCATCTTTCATGCACTAACTCTCAACTTATTCGAGGTAAGTTGTTTCCACCTTGATTTCATTAAAATTGGTCCACGCATTCAAGGCCATAGCCATCCAATAATTTCAGGGGGGTTTGGTGGGCACATTCCCCAATTGTCGGAGGCCAGAATTTTTTTTAAATAATAAACAGTTCTAGAAGCTATCTGAAGTGTTTTTTTATGCTAACACAACCCCTTAATTTGTACTTGTGCAATAAGTTTGATATTGTTTGAGCCATGAATAAAGCTATATATGTTTTTTTTTGTTAATTAAATTTTGGGGGGTTTTAACCCCCAAACCCCCCTGACTACGGCCTTGCACGCATTTGATAGTTATCGTGGAGCAAAGATCCGGACAAACACATTAAATGCCAAATGGTCGAGATAAAACTGGACCTCGCTACACTCTGTCAATAGAATTACTTGGGAATTACGACCCACAGAAAGTAACATCATTCAATTGACCTCGGATTGAATAAAAAAAATTTTAGAATTAAAAAAAAACACTCATAGTTCTCTCAATTCTCAAAGAGAATTTTTACTAAATTACTATAAGGCTTTGGTCTTTAACATTTTTATGTCCAAGGGCCAACATTTCTGTTTCTTGTTGGCTCGCGGGCCGCAATAGAGTAAGAACAACATTAAGATTGAATACACATTAAAATATTCGTATTGGCTCATTCTTGTACTCTAAGGATTAGGATTTCTCGTGAAGGATTTCCTCTGTTGTATCACAGCAGGAGGTAGCACGATTTGTCTTGTCTACTTAAGTTGTCATTTAACGGTTAACAGTACATTTGTATTAAAACGTAATAGTCTTACTTTCCTTTAAGTAAAAACCAAGAAGTTTATAAAATAACGTAAATTACTTAAATAAAAGACGTATTGATTTTATTAGTTGATTATATAAAATATATCTGTATTTGTAATTTTTTTTTCTCTTGAAATAATTTTAAAATTTCATGATCCAGCGGTCCGCAAAAAATGTTAACCCGGGTTTAAGACCACTGCTCTATGGCATTAGGAACTCGAAAGTTTATTGCCGCACCCACTAAAATACCCCACCTATCCTTATCTTGAGATAGTTCTATCCAGTCCCCCTCATTACATCCTATCCTTATCTTGAGATAGTTCTATCCAGTCCCCCTCATTACATCCTATCCTTATCTTGAGCTAGTTCTATCCAGTCCCCCTCATTACATCCTATCCTTATCTTGAGCTAGTTATATCCAGTCCCCCTCATTACATCCTATCCTTATCTTGAGCTAGTTCTATCCAGTCCCCCTCATTACATTACATCCTATCCTTATCTTGAGATAGTTCTATCCAGTCCCCCTCATTACATCCTATCCTTATCTTGAGATAGTTATATCCAGTACACCTAATTCCATTCATCCATTACAATTTCCAGTCTGTGACCTGGGTCAAGTCATATATATTTCCTACCTGCTTGCTAGGCCTGTCGTAGCCTCATATTCCTTATAATCTATCTTAAGATTAAGGCAGGCACAACATCCAGTCACCGGCCGTTAATTTATCAATGTGAAAGGGTAAACCCACATTTCACCAATGATAAATTTACGGCCATGCCGCGAATCGAACTCGTGACCCTTATCTCAGTAGACAGACATGCTACCGACTGAGCCAAATTGTCGGATCTACCTAATTTATAATCATATTTAAATTTATTACAACTAATCATAGGTTCCAATTCATGTAGGTTCTGATTTTCATAGGAATCTCGTTATTTTAAAACTGTAAATTCATGTTGCTACAATATCGGGTGGGGGAGGGGGGTTAGGTTAAATTTTATCTACAATTTATTCCGTTTTATTAATATTGTAAAAATAAATCATTATACAGTAATCCATAAGGAAATTGGAAGCTTTTGATAACTTTTTAGTTGAACTTTATAACTAACAAATAAAATAAGATATATTTATTGAATGCCAAATTGTATTGATTTTCAATCAATGTTGGTGGTCGAAAGTAGGATTTCTACTAAAAAATCAGGGTGTATTCATTTATTCTAGCTGAACTTTATAAGTAACAAATAAAATAAGACCAACAGGAGAAACACGTAAAATCTTTTGATGTCTTTAAGACAGAGTTTTTCTTTTAATGTGTACCGAGCCTCGTCCATATGTTCCAGGCCAGATATGTGCGGGAAATGAAGCTAGGAGGTGCCATGGTCTGGAGTCTGGACATGGATGATTTCAGAGGAACTTGCTCTGATAAGAACTTACTTCTTCAGAAGATCAACGATTATATAAGCTGATAGCACCCATAGTTAGAACGTTAGCTAAAATACAACTTAAGGACTGGAGAGAAAGTGTGTTTTAATTATTTCAATACCATCAGAATATGAATTAATGTGTTATGTAACTAATCATTTGTAGCTGTGATAGAATACTGTATCTTCGTTATTAAAAAATTATAATTAATTCTCCACCTTCGTGTACACTCCGTTTAACTTGGAAGGCAGTAGTCTTATCTAGACTGGTTGCATAAGGAGTCGGCAAAATATTTGATATCGTGGGCCATATAGGTTTAAAAAACATGGTGGCCCAGTTTAAAAAACTTGCAAAAAATGTAAACTTTATATTTGAAGTGTACGGGGAGGAAAGGATGAAAGTTTCACTACACATATTTTACGAGACAACAATTTTTATACCTCAAACCCCATAAGGACCCGAGCAAATACTTTTATTTTAAATTAATTCAAATATGTCAAATACCTCTTTGAACTATAATCTTAACTGCATTTAAAAGGTATCTTGACTGTGTAACAGATGGCAGCACTCGCTTAATTTGAGCTAAAATTGGACTTTCCCCCCACTTTCCCCCCTTTATTTCTCAAATGGTAGTTTAATTAGTTATTCACCTCTTTTTATTAATACAATTATTGTTTGCTTGCTAAATTTTTGCCAAAAGTTGAAAGGGTTGATATCAACAGTTGTTGAATATCTTTCATTAGCCTAGCGGCATTAAATGAGAAACTTTTTAAATGAAGATAAAAAGTTGTCATTAAATTCCAAGATACCCTACACAGATATTAATAACTATTGAAGTCTCCAAGTTAAGAAAGCTACATTCTATGTTATACTGGAAAATTATTTGATTTATCTTGGTCAAAAAAAATGTTTTTGTCTAAAACCTGCAAAAACAATTACCTTAACTTGGGCTCCGTACACTCCAACCTTAAAGCTAGAAGAGTTTTTAATTGATAAATAATCAATTAAAATCCCAAAGTTTCAACAATATTCAGATATTTAAAAAAGGCAGCCAAATCTTTTGAAAATGCAAAATAGCGTTCTTTATTCTTTACTGCCAAGCAGTGATTGTAGAAATCTTTCAACAAAGGTAGCGAGCGGTACATGATATATTTACTGTAGAAACATTTAAAATTACCACACGTTTTACTAGGAAACTTTTTTTAAGTTCACTCACAATATATTTTAAAAGTCCTGTCTCACCACCCTATTTAAAAAATGGATTTCCACAATGTCCCAATCAGTAGCCGTTCAAAGACGCAGAGACAAAACTTCACCTCACTCAACCCTTTCAGTAACTTCTTTCGCGTGTTCTGTGAACGAGATATCCGTCCAACGGAGGTAACCAAGCAGGCGGAAGAGAGAGGGAACCAAATGACTTTGGAGGATAAGTGCCAGTACTTCGTCGGCTCTAGGACCACTTCTGGACCGGGGGGCCCAACACTAGTGAGGAGGGCAGCCCTTTTGGATCAGGCGTTCCCAGTACAACTGAAAAGGGAGGGGGCGGCAATTCAGGACAAGACATGAGTTCCGGCACTATTCATGATTTTTGCATCGGTATCTCTAGACAAGATGGCAACAACGCTTCAGGCAAGGGCTTCAGAACTTTTGGACAAAATGGCTCCAGCACTCAAAGAGAAGTTGGTATCAGCATCTCTGGAAAAGATTTATTCCATCACTTCAGCCAAGGGCATCAGTAATTTTGGACAAAATTGCTCCAATGTTCAAAGAGAGATTGGCATAGGAATTTCTAGACAAGGTGGTTCTGGGTCAATTCTCGACGATAGCGCCTATAAGACCAAGAGATCAGACGAAAAGAACAAGAAGCTCGCTTTCAAAGGTGATAACGAAGATAAATCCAAGTTCACGAGACGACCTGGCCCCAGTATGACCCGCAAGAGGTGCATCAGGGCTATCACTCATTCCAAGCCGACTCTTAAACGTAACATCAAAGCTCAAAGTAGATCCAGAATAAGACGGCAGTCCAGTATCGCCCCAAGAACTCTTGTCAAATTAAGTCTAAGAAGAGTGGTAGCGTCAGTAGCAACAGTGGTAGCACAAAGTCCTCCAGTCGAGTTGTGTCAAGGAAAACTCCCTTGAAGAGAGGCGTCAGCAATGACAGCGTGGAATATTCAGAATCAGTTTCCTCAGTCCATAATATAGAAAGTTGGCTCCTGAAGACAAGTAGCGTTGTAAAGGGTGAAAATAAAGGTAGCTCCAAAACCGTAAAGACCCGCGGAAGAAGCACAGACGCTAGTAGCCTTTCAGCATCCGCCTCTGCTGATAGCGTCCGAATAACCTCTCTGCGAATTTCCGAGACCACTCGTAAGTTAGGTTCTAAGTCCTCACCGTCGGGATGATGTCAAGAAACCCCGAATGGGCAGTTCTCCAAAGGACGACTCAGAGTCCTCCCTGTATATGGACGATGATCAAGGGTAGTGATGACAGGTGACACAAGGATAGTGATGACAGAGGCAATGACAGTGATGACAGAGGCAATGATAGTGATGAAGATGAGAGTGACGTTTCATTCAACAGCTCCAGCTATAATTACTCGGAAGACTAAACTTGGAAATGCTTCCGATTGTTCGTTTCAGCTCTGTAATTTCTATGAGTGCCGACATTTTTTTTTACATTAGTAGGGTTCCGGACATGTCTATTCTAACATAAATTGTCTATGATGTGATTCGTTTTATATGTATTTTTATAGTATTATTTTGCTTTGTTAACTAAATTTTCAATAGCAAAAATTGTGAAAATAATGTTAATTATTTGTTTATTTTATGTATTTTTATCACCATTCTCACTTATTACCTGTTCAGATTATAAGCATATATGATAATTACTCTAATGGTATCTGAGATGAGGGATAAAGCATATTAGAGGTAATCTAATCGCATTTGCGTGGAAGGAGAGTGGGAAATCATTTAGTAAAAACCACCCTCCTCAGAACCGACCGGGATTCAAAACCTGATTGTATGTAATTGTTTTAAATATATTTAAGTTTCCGAGTGTAAACACAACTAGGCCTACTAATTTTTCAATATTTTGCTGAGAAATGTTTCGTGTTAAAGGGGGCCACCCCGGTAAGCGAGTAATTGCCGCGCAGACGTTCAGCTCTGAGGAAATGTTTAATATACTTTAAATTGAATAATGGTACCTGGATACAGGAATCGAACCCAGGACCTTTAGTTTATTACGCCAATGCTATTACCACTGAGCTATTCAGGAGCCATCCCGCACCTAGGGTCATTCCTCATTCATATTTTAAGGCAGACTATAAGAGTACAAACATAAGTATTCGTATACAAATATTAGATCACGCCACCTGGCTTGTTCACCATTCATTAGTTGGAAAAGAAAGCACAAATATTTTAAACACCCAGCCTACTTTAACTTCTTTATTTACTTGTCAATTTAAAATCTATTCCTCTTAATTACTTTTTATCTAACCTATTTCTTAAGTGTTTTTTTGTGATTTTTTCCCCCCCTATCTATGTATTGAATAACATATTAAGAGACAACTAAAAATGCAAGTCTGAATTGAAAATTATGTACAAATAGAATTTATTTATAGTAGGCCTAATATTTTGGTAGGAAGGACCCTTAAGAAAAAATAAACTTTTTTTTTGCAGTTAACATTAGTAATATGTTACTATATGATTAGAGTATGTTTTAGGTATTGACACTCTCTATCAAAACTGCCAGCTGAATATCATATGATTTGAAGCATGAATATATTAAAGAAGTTTTAACAACTTGTGTAGCCGACGGACACTTTATTTCCTACCAGAATTACACTAAAGCGTTAACTGTAGATTACACACACACATAGTAGCACTTTAATATTAAGGTGGGGATGTAGGGAACGCGAGAAAAGGTAAGTGTGTTTGCAGTTTTTATAGCAAAACATTTTTTTCAATCAAAATAAATCAAATCATTTTCCAGTAAAAACATATAGTTTAGTTTCCTTCACACGGTGATATCAACAGTTGTTGAATATCTGTCATGAGCATAGCGGTATTAGATGACGAAACTTTTTAAATGAAGAGAAAAAGTTGTCATTAAATTTCAGGACACTCTTGACAGGTATTCAACAACTGTTGATATCACCATGTGAAGAAAATTATTTATTATTTATGTTGGCACCTTAAAACTTTTGTGTATCGTTGTGCTGACCACATGACACTCTCTATTCTCAGATGTTGGCACTATCTTCCCCAACAAATGAAGGCCGCTCGGTCAGTATGGCTTAATTGCGGGCTGAAGCCATGGACATTTTTTTGTACATTATTTTATTTAAAATGAATCAATTTGATAACTGAAATAAATCATGATTTTTAACTAACACAACTAACATGTTTTAAGAATGAGGGCGGTTGAATTAAAATAAATTGTACCCGCATTTGCGTGGAGGGAAATTGGAATAATACTTTAGGGAAAAAACACCCTTGGTACACCCGACCGGAATTCAAACCCCGATCACCCCGTCATTGGCAGTCTAGAATATTGCGAAAGTGGTGCTCTCGATCATTCGATCACCAAAGCGGGTGAATAATGATTTGTTTGAAGATTTTTTAAATAGTTTTTAAACTTATATTAATGACATGAAAATATGTTATCATAGGTTTATTAGTGAATTTATTTGGTTTGTCGATGTGTACATATATCATTTTATAATTATTGTTGTGACAAAACTAGTTATTAGCGTGACGTATTGTTAAAAGATGTTCTCACTTCAATCAGCAAAATAAGCTGATAACATCGAGTCTTTTAGAACCCATAAACTAACACGTACTTAAAAAGTAAGTATGCGGTTTCAAATTTGTTGACCTAAGAAAGTATGTCACACTCAAAAAAAAATTTAAAAAAATAGCTAATTAACCATCGCAATATCGTGTGAATTGGACCACGTACCTATTGAACTTCAAGCTTTTGAGGATCAAATTCGTGTATATAAACAGCAACAATATACATTGCTTTGTAGTGTTATATTTGTTGTAGAATCGCAAGTTTAATAGAACCTTCCATGGTAAGATACAACACAACTACTAATTTTTTTTAAAATATTTTGCTGAGAAATGTTTCGTGTTAAAGGGGGCCACACCGGTAAGCGAGAAATTGCCGCGCAGACGTTCAGATCTGAGGAAATATTTAATATACTGAAAATTGAGTAATGGTACCTGGATACAGGAATCGAACCCAGGACCTTAGCTTATTATGCCAATGCTATTACCACTGAGCTATTCAGGAACCATCCCGTACTTAGGGTCATTCCTCATTCATATTTTAAGGCAGAGTCTGTGATATACGTGTGGAAATTGTCAGCTATATATGAGTGATCAATTCTGATATTTAGATACTGCTATCTAATCGATATAATATCGTGGCTATTTAATCCATCTCAATATTTAATAATAATATTACGATACATTATTTCAAAAATATGTTCCACGCCAAAATAAAGTCGAAAGACTCCAACAGGGCTTATTTTTCCTTGACAACCTTATAGTTTGAGTTTTGTTAATAGAAAGAAATTGGTGAAAATGTGCTATTAACACATATTTAACTACTTTTTAATCATATTTACGGAGCTATAGTCTTGATGAAAAAAGGGTTCTAGATTCAGCCTTCCTCTAACAAATACTGTAATATTTTGTTAGGCTCACAAAAGAAAATTTAAATATATTTAAGAACTAGCAGCAAGCTTTCCTCTTCACCTTGATAAGAAGTTGTGTAGTTTTATTTCACAGCTTTCTTATTGACATGACAAAGGTGGTTGTAGGTGAAGGGAAGCTTAGACAGAATAGAGAAGTAGTTCCAGAAAACGACACAGACCATCGTATTTTAAGCCGTGTGGCGTGACAGCGATTAATTCTTTCTCGCTGACCGAGACGGCCGCCTTAACATATAAAATAATAGTGTATAGCAGCGTTTCTCAAAGTGTGATCCTCGGTCCACTGGTGGTCCACGGTGGCCTACCAAATGGTCCGCAGGATTCAGAGAAGTATAGTAAGATTAATGAATTAGTTACTGTTGATTACATATAAAACAAAAAATTCAAATTCAAAATATTTAACACAAAATATCAATTCTGTGATGTATTTCTCTAGGCACAAGTCATTTAAAAAATGTAGTATGTGTCAACCTTAAGTAAACAATTCTGACCAGTTATTGATTAAAAAAACTATGAGTTTTAGAATGTTAAAAATAATCTAAATATTTATAAAAAAATTTCTCAATATCTAATGTAATAAATTAATTGTTGTCTTCTATTTATAATATTATTTAATATTACTACCTAAAATAAAATTGCCTTGAAATGACGCCCATCCTGCATAATTTTCAAACGCCCCCCTGCCCCTTCTTCGGCCTTCCGATGGTCCCCCAGTGCTCATAACGTTCATTAAGTGGTGAATCATCAAAACTTTGAGAACACTGGTATAAGGTTTATCGTGAGCATTGATACAGGACTATTGTACACTGGGATTTTAAACCAGTTAAATAAGTATTTTTTAGAATAAAATGTTTTACTTGTATAAAACAATAATTACGATTCGTTGATGGATTAAATAGTTAAGTTATTAATATAGATTGAATACCCAAACTATAATATTTGGTAATTATGGTTATAGCCAAATTTAAAAATCATATCCTGGATATCTTAGTGGATAGAGCATTGGCGTACTATGTCAAAGATCCCGGGTTTGATTCCCGCGTACAGTTGTCATTTTTCAATTTTAAAAAAATGTTTATTTTGTAGCCTGCTATGCTAGTTGCATTTTGCAAATAGTCCCCACGAGTCAAGAAAGATTTGAACACACCGTATGAAACTTACAAGATGACCTTGGTGTAATCAGTCAACGTCTTAACTGATACCTATCAATGTAAACTAGCTATACGTAACACTCCTATATGTTTTGTTAAACAGGTAGCCATAATGAAGCTACTACTCAGTGCTGCCATCTTGTTGGTGTATCAAGCAACACAGATAAATGCCGGTGAATATATAACATTATTATTTCCTTAGCCTAAGTTAGTAGTTTACGTTGAATATAAGTAAACTAAACTTAAAAATACCAAAAAGAGTGTTAAATCTTTGTTTTAACACATGTTATAATAAATAATTACAGTGACTCATGTTCATTTAAAAAAAATCTGATCAAAAGTTTAAAATTCCGGCTTCGAGTAGCACATGTTCGTGCAAAGAGACTACTAATTTTTAAAATTTCAGACCTCTGCAGCCAAGATTCAAACCTCTACCCCTGATCCCCAGCAATCCAAACTGTACGAGATTGATATTTATTCCACGTGCCCAGCGATGAAAGATTTAATGGTTTAATTTAGTGGATACAAATAAGAAAAGTTGTTTATAAAAGTGCACCCAAATTCGCTGCGGCAAAAAAAACAACTACCAACCAAGATTTGAACCTGGACCTTTAAGCTACTGAAAATTTAGAAATGTTGCTAGCCTGACACCTTATACTAATTACTAACCAATGACTTTGGTGCCTAGGCCTCTTGCTGTGGGCGAGATCGTTAGTGCGTTATGCATTCAAACGTTGCCCAGACACTTAAGTGCGATCTTTTATTTGTCTTACCATTGTGAAAAGTAGGGGAGGTAAGAGCTGTTTGGAGTTCCCTACAAATGAAGTAAATGGCAATCACAATCCTTAAGGGGGCCGCCTCGTTAAGCGAGAAATGGACACGTGGACGTCCAGCTCCAACCCAATATCTAGTTCTACGATGCGGTACTTCAAAATATAGTTCACGCCAAAATAAATTCGAAAGCTCCCAACAAGGCTATTTTTCCTTAGCAACCCTATAGTTTTATTAATAGAAACAAATGTGAGAAAGTGTGACATTAGCACATTTTCAACGACTTTCTTATTATGTTTGTGGAGCTATGAGACTAGAATTGATGAAAAAAGAGCTCTAGATTCTGCCTTCCTCTAACAAATACAGTAATTTTTTGAAAGGCTAACAACAGAAAATGTTAAGATAATTGAGAACTGCCAGCGAGCTTTCCTCTTTACCTTGAGATGATAAGTTTCGTAGTTTTTTCCCCTCTTTCTTATTGACATAACAAAGGGTGGTTGTAGGTGAAGGTCAAAAGGGAGAATAATAATAGAGAAGTAGTTCCAGAAAACGACACAGACCATTATATTTTAAGACGTGTGGCCTGACAGCGATTGATACTTTCTCGCTGACCGATCCAGATGCCTTAGCTTGGGTTAAACCCTGGAAATATAACAACTAGTAAATGATAACATCCACATCGGTGGTCTCATGGTCTAAGACGTGAGGCCTGCAATAAATTGAACTACCGATAACGGAGCGATTAGGATTTAAATCTAAGCCTAGTGCGCAAATGTTTTTCATCCTCCTAAGCAAATGCGGGTGCAATACCTCTAAATTATCCATTCTTCATTCCTACCCCATTGGTGTAAATATGCGGACAGCCCGGACTGGGGGGTAAGATGAGGTACATACACAAGTAAATGTACCAATCCTCGCCTGCACGGTTCTAAGATATTGTCCTCGTGTGTTCTCAGACTACAGAGTGGTCTGCTACTTCGGCAGCTGGGCGGTCTACAGACCGGACAACGGCAAGTTCGACGTCGAGGACATCGACCCGAGCCTCTGCACTCACCTCATCTACGGGTTCGCGGGTCTGGGGGAGAGCAACTCCATCAAGGCGCTGGACTCTTGGAACGAGCTGCCGGATGATTACGGCAAGGGTGAGTACAGAGTCATGTTCCTCAGCGGTAGATGTGAGGATATTCACTCCTTGGAACAGAGTACCGAGTCATGTTCCTCAGCGGTAGATGTGAGGATATTCACTCCTTGGAACAGAGTACCGAGTCATGTTCCTCAGCGGTAGATGTGAGGATATTCACTCCTTGGAACAGAGTACCGAGTCATGTTCCTCAGCGGTAGATGTGAGGATATTCACTCCTTGGAACAGAGTACCGAGTCATGTTCCTCAGCGGTAGATGTGAGGATATTCACTCCTTGGAACAGAGTACCGAGTCATGTTCCTCAGCGGTAGATGTGAGGATATTCACTCCTTGGAACAGAGTACCGAGTCATGTTCCTCAGCGGTAGATGTGAGGATATTCACTCCTTGGAACAGAGTACCGAGTCATGTTCCTCAGCGGTAGATGTGAGGATATTCACTCCTTGGAACAGAGTACCGAGTCATGTTCCTCAGCGGTAGATGTGAGGATATTCACTCCTTGGAACAGAGTACCGAGTCATGTTCCTCAGCGGTAGATGTGAGGATATTCACTCCTTGGAACAGAGTACCGAGTCATGTTCCTCAGCGGTAGATGTGAGGATATTCACTCCTTGGAACAGAGTACCGAGTCATGTTCCTCAGCGGTAGATGTGAGGATATTCACTCCTTGGAACAGAGTACCGAGTCATGTTCCTCAGCGGTAGATGTGAGGATATTCACTCCTTGGAACAGAGTACCGAGTCATGTTCCTCAGCGGTAGATGTGAGGATATTCACTCCTTGGAACAGAGTACCGAGTCATGTTCCTCAGCGGTAGATGTGAGGATATTCACTCCTTGGAACAGAGTACCGAGTCATGTTCCTCAGCGGTAGATGTGAGGATATTCACTCCTTGGAACAGAGTACCGAGTCATGTTCCTCAGCGGTAGATGTGAGGATATTCACTCCTTGGAACAGAGTACCGAGTCATGTTCCTCAGCGGTAGATGTGAGGATATTCACTCCTTGGAACAGAGTACCGAGTCATGTTCCTCAGCGGTAGATGTGAGGATATTCACTCCTTGGAACAGAGTACCGAGTCATGTTCCTCAGCGGTAGATGTGAGGATATTCACTCCTTGGAACAGAGTACCGAGTCATGTTCCTCAGCGGTAGATGTGAGGATATTCACTCCTTGGAACAGAGTACCGAGTCATGTTCCTCAGCGGTAGATGTGAGGATATTCACTCCTTGGAACAGAGTACCGAGTCATGTTCCTCAGCGGTAGATGTGAGGATATTCACTCCTTGGAACAGAGTACCGAGTCATGTTCCTCAGCGGTAGATGTGAGGATATTCACTCCTTGGAACAGAGTACCGAGTCATGTTCCTCAGCGGTAGATGTGAGGATATTCACTCCTTGGAACAGAGTACCGAGTCATGTTCCTCAGCGGTAGAAGTGAGGATATTCACTCCTTGGAACAGAGTACCGAGTCATGTTCCTCAGCGGTAGAAGTGAGGATATTCACTCCTTGGAACAGATCACTGGAACAAACGAGGGCTGCAGCCTTGAAGCATCATTAAGAACACTTGGGTCACGTTACAGCTCACTTATAACACAACACAGCTCACTTGGGTCACGATACAGCTCACTTGAGCCACAATACAGCTCACTTGGGTAACAATGAAGCTCACTTGAGCCACAATACAGCTCACTTGGGTCACGATGCAGCTCACTGGGGTAACAATGCAGCTCACTTGAGCCACGATACAGCTCACTTGGGCCACGATGCAACTCAATTGTGACACGACGCAGCTCACTTGAGTCACATTGCAGCTCACTTGGACCACGATACAACTCACTTGGGCCACGATGCAACTCACTTGAGTCACAATGCAGCTCACTTGAGCCACAATTCAGCTCACTAGCTCACATCATCACCGATTATAATATTACTAACAACTGCCTTTATTTATTGTTCGGTCCAGACGCTTTTGGTCGTTTCGTGAAGTTGAAGGCGATCAGCCCTCAGACCAAGGTGATGCTGGCCATAGGAGGCTGGAACGAGGGTTCCTCCAAGTACTCTGACATGGCGTCCACGGCGTCGAGTCGGCAGCAGTTCGCAGACAGTGTCGTCGCCTTCCTCACCAAGTACGGCTTCGATGGGCTCGACGTTGACTGGGAATACCCGGCACAGCGCGGTGGGGTGGATGCTGACAAGGTGAGTTTGTCCGAGAGGGTCCGGGTTTAGATCTTGGCTGGTAGTTTTTCTATCTCCTTGAATGTGGGTGCATTTTTATAAATAATGTTTCTTATTTGTATATATTAGATTAAGCCATTTAAATTGGTATCGGTGGTCACGCGGGATACACGTCTATTTCGTATAATATGATATGTCGTTGATGGAGAAGTCAGGGGTTTGAATAAATTTTTGGTACACTGTGGAGATTTTTTTCCTACGTGGGTTCTCCCTCTCTTACCACGCAAATGGGGATACATTTCTTCTTGACTATACTTTTCTCAAACTTGCCCTATTGTGTAATTAGATGTGGATATCTCATACGGGTATTAAGACCTGGTACATCGTAATAATAATATCAATTTAAAATAAAACTGTTTAATTTGGGGATGCAAAGGAGATAATGGTGGGTTGTTACCAGGGCTAGCACCGCTTGATGGGACTGTACTATTAAACTGTCCCCTCCCATTCAGCATAAAAATTGCCCTCTCTAAAGCCAAACATTATTCGAGCACTACATTATTGTGGGTGTTGTCGGCCGCAGAGTCTTAGGCGTCAACTCCAGCAATAGACTAGTCTGTCGATGACAGCGAGATCAATGTTTTAATCCCGGTATGGTGTACTGAGGGTGTTTTTTTTATTTCCTGAATGGTTTTCCACTATCCCTTCACGCAAATGCGGGTATATTCGCTCTAAAATTCAACATTCCTCATCCCTAACACATTAGCGTAGTTAGTATCCTGTTTTTTTCCCAAACGGGTAGTTAAAACTGTTTAATTTGGGGATGCAAAGGAGATAATGGTGGGTTGTTACCAGGGCTAGCACCGCTTGATGGGACTGTACTAGTAAACTGTCCCCTCCCATTCAGCATAAAAATTGCCCTCTCTAAAGCCACACATTATTCGAGCACTACATTATTGTGGGTGTTGTCGGCCGCAGAGTCTTAGGCGTCAACTCTAGCAATAGACTAGTCTGTCGATGACAGCGAGATCAATGTTTTAATCCCGGTATGGTGTACTGAGGGTGTTTTTTTATTTCCTGAATGGTTTTCCACTATCGCTTCACGCAAATGCGGGTATATTCGCTCTAAAATTCAACATTCCTCATCCCTAACACATTAGCGTAGTTAGTTAGTATCCTGTTTTTTTCCCAAACGGGTAGTAAGACGTGATGCTAAAAAAAAAGTTAAGGAGAATGTAATACTTACTAGTACAGTCCTGTCAAGTGAGAATAAAGTCCCATATACAAACTCCGGATCCGTAAGAAATCGATGCGACAGTATCAAACTGCTCTGTCTATAGAGTCCTGGGCGTATCTTTATCCTGGTCCGTACTCCGTAGAAGTTGATCAACTTAGACTCTCAATGGACTCTTCTACACAGACTACCAATCATAGTTAACTAAAAATGTGCGCGCGCATCAAAATAAAAACACCAGTGACAGCTTTTCTTGCTTTGTTTACATCCAGAATGCTAGTACATTTATTTATTTTGCATTTTCAGGCAAAATAAAACCCTAATTAGGAGTTTGATAGTTAAAATTGTAATACAAATATATTTATTGTTATTCTACTTTTCCTTCATTTCATCTATATCCTGAACGTTTTCTCAAAATAAACCAATTGTTTTATTTTATTGATCAGTTGACTTCTTGGAGTTTGTTCTTTCGAAGAGTTTTATTGGACGAAGTATCTGACTATTTCATGGGTTTGCACGGTCACGTGATTTAAGGATCAGGACTGTTTGGACGCGAAAATAATTTCTTTAAGTGACACGGACTACAAACCTATGGATACGGAGTCTGTACTATTTTGGGCTTTAACTCTGGTAATAAATAACCCATGAGACAAGAGAATAACTAACAAAGATTCAGATTTGAACGCTAGAGAGTCTCATGAATTGCTCAACATGAAAACCGTTCCTTTTCCAATGACTGACTAGCGGACAATGGGGACAAATATACTTTTCATTCGGAGAAGATGGTGCTGATTAGTGTCACTGGTCGGGTTTCCCATATTTAATTGTTTTTTATTTTTAGGTTTGTCCATTTTACGATAAAATTAAGATAACTTTATCGCAGAAAACATTTCATAGATTGAAACCATGCCATCGTCCCGTGTTATTTGTTGACCTAGAAGTGTAGATGTTTACTTAACAATAAATAATGCAAGAATAATACAATGAATAAACACATTTTAACTTTATTTTAAAACTAATCCGGTCATCTAGTTTGACACCGTGGCTCAATCTGTAGTGTAATCTTTCCTTTTGTGTTAAAGGTCATGAGTTCGATTCTTAGCATGGGCGAGAAATGTATAGTTGGTGAAATATGGGGTTTCCCTTTTCACATTGATGAATTAATATACAGGGGTTCTGGATGTTGTGTTTGTTCTGAAATTAAATTAGTTTATAAGTCTTGTGCTGATATAATCAGTCGGTTCAGAAAGTTTACGGTAAATACCCCAAATAAAAAATAAATGGTACGGAACTCCGCTCGGACTTTCTCGCTCTATTGTTTAAAAATGGAGATATTTACTTATAGCTCGTAATATAAGTAAATGAAATAATATACACTAGAAAACCCGAGCACAAATTGCGCTATAACTATGTAAAACATTTTTTGATTCCCGGTTTTAAATTTTATAATTTTATTTTTAAAGAATTAACGTCTTCATTTGTATATTTGGACCAATAAAAATATTGATATTGGGTCCCCTAGGGTCAACACTTCGTATTAAAATGTTGACTTCCGGTTAAAATTTTTGACATTTGATTAGGGGGTTGCACTTATGGTTATCGCATTGCTATTAAGTTCCTCATTTATAAATTTTGACCAATTAAATAGGTAAATATTGAATATTGAATCTAAAATGATAGAGATAGGTCATTGCTGTACAAACATTTCCCCTAAGAGGTTGAGGGAAAGAAAACATAAACTTTTTGAAAGACTTACTTATTGACTTACTCTATGGCATTAGAGAATTATTGCGTTAAAACTTAAGAAATATCTCTTTACAACTAAAGCTCACAAAATTGAATTAATATATTTGTCAATATCTCAGAAACTATTGCTTTTATACAGATATATTTCTAATAAAAGTATTTTATTTTCAATAGTACTACAATTTGGCAATGATAAGTTATTTAGTATCTCAAATACTTGCGGAGATTTGGAAATTTCCACTTCTGTAAAGTACCCTAAAATTCATTTTCATGGGAAAATTAAAATAGCCATTTTATTTGTAAGTTTAATCAACACATAGATACCAATTTTAATCAAAATCTGATATATTTCTAATAAAAGTATTTTATTTTCAATAGTACTACAATTTTGCAATGATTAGTTATTTAGTATCTCAAATACTTGCGGAGATTTGGAAACTTCCACTTCTGTAAAGTATCCTAAAATTCATTTTTATGGGAAAATTAAAATTGCCATTTTATTTGTAAGCTTAATCAACACATAGATACCAATTTTAATCAAAATCGTTAAAGCCGATTTTGATAAAATCGATTTTTTTCTCTTTTCGCCCTTTATTAAACTACGCCTAATTTCAGGTTTAAGCAGACACACAGACAGACGGCATTGCGAAAACCACTTTTTAGGGTTTGGGGGGTCATGAGACGTCGATCAACATTACGGGTTAGTTTTTTTTACGGTCGCAATACTTCACCGTGTTCGAAAAGTTAAAAATTATATATATTTGCGTATCACTTGAAAGTTATTGGTTTTATAAAAATATGTTTTATATAAAATATGTTTATTATAAATAGACCTACATATTTATTATAAGTACTTTCATATCTCAAATGGTTATAGAGATATGATAAAAAAGAATTTTTAGCATCAGACCGGAACCCTTAAAGTAATTCTGACAAAAATTTGAGAGTAGTAATTTTGTTTGTAATATTGATGAATGATTAGAAATGAAATTTAATCAAAATCGTTAAAGCTGATTTTGAGAAACTCGATTTTTTCTCTTTTTGCCCTTCAGTAAACTACCCTTAATTTTAGGGTTGGCTATCCAATTTTTAAAAAAATCCTTGGGACAGCCCTATAAAAACGCTCGATACCAAGTTCTATCCCACTTGGTCAAATAGTACAGGCTCTAGTCCGAGGTACAGACAGAAGGAAATGCAAAAACAACTTTTTCGGATTCGGAAGGTCATTAAACGTCGAAATTCATCAAAATCTCTAGTTCGATTTGTTTGACGATTACAATACTTTCCTTGCCTGTAAGATAGCAAGAAAGTAAATAGGCCTATAACAAATTAAAATATCGCCTGTAATAGTGGTCACGTGGACTAAACGTCAAGCTGATTATTTGTTGTATGTCTTTTCCTTAGTGAAGGGGAGATCAGGGTTCTAATCCTTGTCTGGTGTATTGAGGGTGTTTATATTTTTTGTCTGAATCTCACAGGCCAACTACCCGCTGGTCCTGGAAGCGCTCCACAACGCGTTCCAAGCCAAGGGGTTGCTGTTGTCTGCCGCTGTGGGCGCTAGTATCCTCACCGTGGACACGTCATACGATGTTCCTTCCGTGGCTGAGTAAGTACTCGTCAGAATAAGAGGGCAAGTGTTATCAACACACAGACAAGAGTCCTCTCAAGGGGAACTACTCATTTTCTTCCCTCTATTTCTATTTCGTATATTGGTGTCTAAGTGTGATAGTGCTTAGACTGCTTACGTGCATCAAACTAAGATGCAACCCGCTTCGCAAAATAGCTTCGAAATCTACAAGTAGGCAACGTCGTTAATATAGACTCACCCCCTTGCGAAAAAAATGGCACAACCCAAAAAATGCAAAAAGAAAAAAAAGGAAGACATGACAAATTTTTTTTTAAAACTATGATAATGGCGGATATTTACTTAACATTAGAGAAAAATCTTAGTGATGATGATGATGATGACAATAATAATAATAATAATAATAATAATAA
Organism: Timema bartmani; assembly: GCA_902151455.1. Taxonomy (NCBI): domain Eukaryota; kingdom Metazoa; phylum Arthropoda; class Insecta; order Phasmatodea; family Timematidae; genus Timema; species Timema bartmani. Next base: position 75,193 of record CABFWB010002095.1, on the reverse strand, counting down.
TATGTAAAATGAAGGGTAAAAGGGAAAGGAGCGGAAAGTCCTATTTTAACTTAAATTGAGTGAGTGCTGCCATATGTTAGACAGTTATGAGACCTTTCTAATGCACTTTAGATTATTGTTAGAGGACGCCTCTGTAGTAATCAATATATTATATAAATATATTTAAGTATTTTCTTGATATTTATGGAGTTTGAGATGTTAAAGTTGTTGTCTTGGTAAGTGTGTGTAACATGACTTTCCTCACTTTTCCCCTGTACCCTTAAAGGTTTCGATCATATCTTACCATCATGGTGACGTCACAAGGTTGACTTAAGTAAAGAAGTTTAGTCACTTTTCCTGCTCAACTTTATGTATTGTTTTTTAATTTGTGATTTTCTTGGTAATAGTTAGGCCTATGTCACTTTTGTTGCTAGTTTTAGTTTTTTCTTCTTCTTCTTTTTATTATTTGATACTTTTAATTTTAGTTATAATCGATCCCGTGGTGTAGGTGTCAATCAGCGCACCTGGTTATGAGTCTAGGGGTCCCGGATTCGATTCCCGGTTGGTACCTTGGGTATTTTTTCTGAAAGGGGAATTACCTCAGTGGTTTTGTTAGTTAGATATAAGTTAGGTTGTGTTTCCGCTGGTTACACACCCTCACACTCACTGTCACCGTCAACTCATCTCATCGGGACATGGAAAGAGCCTCCACAGAAAGTACATTCGGGCGTCCCCTGGACAGCGGTACTTTAGTACTGGCTAATCTATCCACAAATTGGGTTTAGATTGATGTAACCCAGACGCGCCATATTATTATAATCCACAGTTATGTCAAAGAGTGAGATATTTCCTCGAATTCTTAGAATCTCATATCTCCTCAATGATATCTTGTTCCTCACCAGGCACCTGGACATGATCAACGTGATGACGTACGACTTCCACGGCTCTTGGGACACCATTACTGGGGAGAACGCCCCGATGTACGCCGATTCTTCCGAGACCACCGAACTGGCCAGAGGTCTGAACGTGGTAAGGCGGGCAAGCGCGAGGAATTGGGACTATTCTAGTTACTAGATATCAAACACGAGTTATTTCAAGAGCCGATTAACCGGGATATCATTTAATTATTAAGTGTTATTACTATTAACCGGGATATTGATACATGATTAATCGGAATATTATACCCGCTATTAACAGATATATTCGATTAACCGGGATACTAGACAGACTTATAACAGGATTTTGGATTCACGATTAATAGAGATATTAGAAACACGATTAAGAGGAATATTATATACTCTATTAACCGGGATGCTGTATACATAATATTAGATGTGGCGTGAGACGGGCTCCTAAGACGTCTGGTTCGAGCTGTATTACTTACCTAAGTTAGGTGTTATCCGCGGGGTGAGATGGGCTCTTAAAATTTGTAACTATTTATAAAAAAGTATAAAGTAAACCATTTACCTAGCTACATTTTTTAAATAAAACTATACGTTTATCAAAAACCCTCCTAAGATAGTCATTTCGAACAAAATGTTTAGAACGATTTCAGAAAATTTTCGAATTTTTTTAAACCTATCAGTAAACTGCCCTCAATTGTAGTCCTCGAGTAAGAATCACGACTTCAACTTGATTTATTATTTTCTAGTATTTCTATATCGAGTTTAAACGAAATCTATAAAACCGTTTTTGATGAAGCGTCAGGTACAGACTTACATACATGGGGCAGACAGAATTATTGTATGCTCCATTAAGTTCGGGGACAGATAAAAGTCAAGATCCATCATTATTTCAATTCCACTATTACAATACTTTCTCTGTGTGATAAAGTAAAAATTGACTCTTTTAACATCCATCCAAAGTCACTTGCATAAGGTGCCAAGCCGGGGCAAAAGTTACTATCACTCAGATTCTCAAGGCTGATAGAACGGTGCCCTTGTTCATTACGGAACTTGTTGAAGGATTATTTTTTTTGCTAGGACACTTGTATCCAAAACTGGTTGGCCAAAGGCGCACCTGCATCCAAGATCAACCTCGGCATGGGGACGTACGGCCGCTCCTTCACCCTCCAGAGTGCCGACAACTCGGGTCTGGGCGCCCCCATCAGCGGCGCGGGAACGGCGGGTCCTTACACCAGGGAGGCAGGGACTCTCGGCTACAATGAGGTGAGATTCTGATGCAAGAAACTTGCTAAATACCATCAGAATCATGTTCAACTCACTGTTAGCAAAATGCCTCCATCCTCCTCTGTTCTTCAGCCACTTTTCCTCCTTTATATGCTCATATTCTTCTTCTCGCTCTCAATCGTATACTTGCTCTTATTTGCTCCTACCATCTTTTGTTTTGTTTCCCTCATGATCTTTTCCCCCTATGTCCTTCATGTTCTCCATTCTCCTTGTGATTCTTTTCTTTCCCATCCTCGTTACATGACCATACCATCTCACCCTTGCTTCCTCTACTACTGTATCTCATGTACTCCAACAATCATATTACGTGATCATACCATCTCACCCTTGCTTCCTCTACTACTGTACCTCATGTAATCCAACAATCCATATTACGTGACCATACAATCTCACCCTTGCTTCCTCTACTACTGTATCTCATGTACTCCAACAACCATATTACGTGATCATACCATCTCACCCTTGCTTCCTCTACTACTGTATCTCATGTACTCCAACAACCATATTACGTGACCATACCATCTCACCCTAGCTTCCTCTACTACTGTACCTCATGTAATCCAACAACCATATTACGTGACCATACAATCTCACCCTTGCTTCCTCTACTACTGTATCTCATGTACTCCAACAACCATATTACGTGACCATACCATCTCACCCTTCCTTTCTCTACTATATCAAGTATTTCCTGTTATCCAACTCTTGCCAGGACAACTTAATTTCTAATCCTGTTTCTCCTTGTGACATGTTCCTCAAAAACTTCACTCAATGTCCATTTCTACTGCATATATAACTACGGGTACTTGCCCGCTCTTTACAATCCTTCTTTAAAAATACTTATTCACCTAAATATACTAAAAACTATGACACTTTGTCTACCCTGACCCATGGGGCAGCTTAAAAGACAAGTCCATAGTTCAATTGATCAAGGAAATACCGCCACCTCTCGGGTTAAACTGAGCGTGAATGCCTCAACCGATTTAAAACTTTGCTAAACATATGCAGTCGTCCTAAAAGTCTTCAATAAAGGGTGTCACTTGCTCCTTCCCAGAATGTGCTCAGCACGATTATCGCTCAATTTCATAGATGTTTGCATAGCGAAATATCATATTTCTTTGTGTCCGACTAATCATATCCAAATTGAAAGCTGCGCAGGCGTTATTAATTCACCTCCACAGAAGTGAATTACTGCCGCCTGCGCAGCTGTCGATCTGAGTATTTGGATAGCAATTAATATGGCATTCCGGTCGCAAACGTGTATGAAAGTTGGCGTTGGTCATATTTAGCACATTCTGTGAAGGAGTTGGTGACTTCGCTATTATTCACTACTTTTAGGAAAGCAACTTTCAAAGTTAAATTTTATCTTATTAAAATGAAATTATAATGATTGCAGATAAAAACAGTAATTTAAGGCTTGATAAATGTTTCCCAAATATAAAGTTTATGCTGGATGGTATATGAAGAGTGGTCACGTTGTCGCGATTCGTTCTCGCGGATCGCTTGATGATATTGGTAATTAAATATTGTTTATATTAACAAATTTTTTTAACTTTTATTTTCACAAATTAAGATGATACATTCAAGAAATTGCCACAATAGCACCCGCGTTTCTTCATCGTGCTCGTTCTCTTAGAACACGTTAGTTAACAAGTCAAGAAAAAACTAATCCCCTCACCAGTTTCCTAGCTATACCATCAATTTTGATCCCGAGAGCTGCTGAGCTCTTGCGAGCACAAGCAAAACTACTTTTTTTTAAAATAAACCAAAATAGATACAGTTTGCAAATGAAATATGTTGCTCTCTTTCTCGCACTCACACTGCGAGGTTTTTTTCTTTAATAATTACTAGGGCTCGAAACAAGCAAACTGAATGTTCCTAACCTGCAGTCTCCCTGCACGTGTACGGAAGTTTAACAACAACAGTACAGTCCGACTTAATAAAATTGACACAGCTTGAATCTAATTTTTCAGAAAGCAAAGCAACAAAACAGGATCATTACAACGTCTGTCATTTAGGTGCCTCTTCTGACGTATATGATGAAAAACAAAAATCCCTTTACTTGTAGGATTATAAATATTTAAAATGATAACGCATTAATTAATAACACAAAAAAATACAACAGGTTATTGTTATTTTATAAAACAATAAATTCAACAGAAGTTAAAACCAAACTTGACGACGAGTCTCGATGTGGCAAAATGCATTTGATCAAGAGCATTCTTTTCTTAACTTGATGAACAAAGTCAACCTTCATTCAATAATTTGAGGCTTTCAACGTTTCACGGAAAAGGTAGGCCTACCATTGGATGTAGAAGCCAAAGTGATGACTTGAAGAAGATTTCCTTTCGACGAAATACGGTGGTATCAATGCCTATAGCGATGTTAATTAAATAATCTCGTTTATTTCCAGATTTGTGAGCAGAAGGGTCAATGGACCGAGCACTGGAATGAAGATCAGCAAGTTCCTTACGCTGTTAACGGGAATCAATGGGTTGGCTACGATAACGTCAAGTCTATTGAGATTAAGGTAAAATTACCGTTTCCTTTATTGGTATTTTCGGGGACAGCCACCTTAAAATCACTGACAAGAGCTGGAGAAGGTAGCCATTTAAATGGTAAATAATCAGAAGCGTAGAAAACTAATTTTTGTTAGGGTGGGTCCGCTAGAAAATGTTACTATTAAAGTTTTTTTAATATATATGGACCCCCTTAAGGAGGTCCAGACCCCCACTCCCCCAAACTTCTCTTCCTTCTATGCCCTGAAAATAATATACTTACACTATAGTTATTTAAAAAAAATCTTAGTGCTACTGGAACAGTGGATAAATTAGGTCTAATTATCTGGTGGTCTGGTTGAATGTTTTGGCACGTGTGCTGTTGGTTGCAGTCTGAGTACGTGAAGGAGAAGAACCTTGGAGGGGCCATGATCTGGAGCGTGGAGACGGACGACTTCCGGGGCATCTGTGGGGACAAGTACCCTCTTCTAAACGCCATCAACTCGGTGCTCAACGGACAATCGGTAAGACCCGCGGACAATCAGAGTGATCTCTTTTACATCTTGTATTTTATTTAGTTGAGGTGTTTTACTTTCATTTTATAAGCGCACAAATTATATTGGTATAGCACTATTATTTGTATAGCACCGTGCACCTATTGAGGTTACATGCATACGTACTAGTTATGCGTATGAGTTAAGGATAAGAAAGGTTGAATTTAGAGAGAGTGTGCCCGAATTAGCGTATAAAGAGAGTGGAAACCCCTTTAAGAGAAAAATCCTACGTAGACCCAACCAGGACTCAAACCCCAACCTTCCCTTCATCGGCAGTCCAGTTTAATTGCGATAGTCACGCCTAAGACAACCACCGAGGTAGGTGAATACGACCTACAAATTAATTTAACATAGATTAATAGACACATTACTAAGCACCCAGACCTGGTGTAAAAATCTTAGTGCTACTGGAACAGTGGATAAATTAGGTCTAATTATCTGGTGGTCTGGTTGAATGTTTTGGCACGTGTGCTGTTGGTTGCAGTCTGAGTACGTGAAGGAGAAGAACCTTGGAGGGGCCATGATCTGGAGCGTGGAGACGGACGACTTCCGGGGCATCTGTGGGGACAAGTACCCTCTTCTAAACGCCATCAACTCGGTGCTCAACGGACAATCGGTAAGACCCGCGGACAATCAGAGTGATCTCTTTTACATCTTGTATTTTATTTAGTTGAGGTGTTTTACTTTCATTTTATAAGCGCACAAATTATATTGGTATAGCACTATTATTTGTATAGCACCGTGCACCTATTGAGGTTACATGCATACGTACTAGTTATGCGTATGAGTTAAGGATAAGAAAGGTTGAATTTAGAGAGAGTGTGCCCGAATTAGCGTATAAAGAGAGTGGAAACCCCTTTAAGAGAAAAATCCTACGTAGACCCAACCAGGACTCAAACCCCAACCTTCCCTTCATCGGCAGTCCAGTTTAATTGCGATAGTCACGCCTAAGACAACCACCGAGGTAGGTGAATACGACCTACAAATTAATTTAACATAGATTAATAGACACATTACTAAGCACCCAGACCTGGTGTCCGACCAGGACTCAAACCCCAACCTTCCCGTCATCGGCAGTCCAGTTTAATTGCGATAGTCACGCCTAAGACAACCACCGAGGTAGGTGAATACGACCTACAAACTAACTGAACATAGATTAATAGACACATTACTAAGCACCCAGTCCTGGTAGATAGACATTTCCTGTCTCGGTGGCAGGATGAACCTTAATCTGAATAATAAAGCTCTTCATCAGCACCAACGGGAATCGAACTATGTTTCCTTTATAATCTATATCTTGTTTTATTTCACCACGCTATCAACATAATTATTTACGCTAATGTAATATTATTATTCATATTTTATAGGCATTGATACTGTCTTTCAAAAGTAACAGCTACAGATCCCATGGTTTGACGTATGAATACACGAAAGTAGATCTAATAAATTTTCTACACCCACTTCGGTGGCCGCATGGCTTAAGGCGCTACTCTCGCAGTATACTATAACGCCGATGACGGGGAGATCGAGGTTCGAAGCTAGGTCTAGTATACTGAGAGTTTTTCTACAAAATTGTTTTACACTCTCCCTCCACGCAAATGTGGGTAAACTTCCTCTAACTTTAAACTTCCTAATCCCTAAAACCACTAGCGTAATTAGTACACAAGCGTATAGCCCGAACGAGTAGTAAAACAGCGGTGCTAAAAAAAAACTTTTTTTCTTGCTCTAAGACAAGGCCCTTCCTATAAAAATTGGACTGTACAGTAATTCGTAAACACTCTGTATCACTACAGATAGTTGTTTATCAGTTTTAGCTCGACCCTACAAAGTCTGATAATAAAAAAAAATCACATTAATTTCAAATGTAAAGATCCATAAAAAAAAGTACGGGACAGGTATAAGTGCTATTAAAAGAAACTCTTATTCAAACATCTGATAGCAGATCACAAGGGCTAAGATAATTGACCAATAATTAACAACAGCTGAAAAACTCTTTCCAGATAATTAATTTTATTCTTATAATCTCTGATAACACACATGCTAGCTCTGTAGGCCTAAAGAAACAGAACACAACTTCGACCTTTCAGGAAAGTAAACAAGTTTTTTTATTAAAGTGGGAGAGTAAGGGAATGTGAGTTAATGGAAATGTTTTCGCAGTTTTTATAACACAACAATTTTTTGGCCAAAATTGATAAAAATTATTGCTCCAGTATTGCTCCAAGATTAAAAATTAATGTCATCAACGGAAATCCATTTAAATCCTTGTGCTAATCCAGGTTTGTCAAACTTGCAGCTCGTTATGGACCGTTTGATGGAGCAAAATACAAAAAGGTTCGATTCTTCTTTTTATAAACATCGTATGACCACACCATTTGGAAATCACCACATTTGGATTTTTTTTTTATCGTCGCATCTTATTTTCTACCTGTTCAGGTTATACCCATATATGTTAATTACTCTAACGGGGTAGGGATGAGGAAGGTAGGTTCTTAGAGGTAATATACACACATTTGTGTGGAAGGAGAGTGGAAAACCATTCAAGGAAAAAAACTCAGTATAGCCGACCGTGATTCGAACACCCTATTACCCCGTCTTCAGCAGGCCAGTCCAACACGAGAGTGACGCCTTAGACAATTTGGTCACTGAGGTGGGTGATACTGTCTATTATTTGGAGAAATATAGCAAGAGAGGTTGGTGTACCCTATTTTTACTCTTTATTCACCAGAGGAGGAGTAGGGGGAGTAAAGGAATAGTAAGGGAAGAACCAGTCTAGGACAGGATAGAGAAGGCACGACTAAGGTGGTATGGTCGTGTGAGAAGAATGGAGAGGGAAAGGATGACCAGGAGGAGGTTGGATAGGAGGCCGAGAGGAAGAACAAGGAACAAGGACTGAAGGGAGTAAGAAGGATTGTGGAGGAGAGAGGAGAGAGAAGACTGGGCCAAGGTGGAGGGAGAGAGGTAGAGAGAGGAAAGGAGGAGGTGGAGAAGCTTAAGGTGGGTGCTAGTGAGTGCGAATTTAGTGCGCTAATTTTGCAGTTTTTATAGCGTAAACTTTTTTGGCAAAAATAAATCAAATTTTTCTTCTATAGAAACATAGAGTTTAGCTTTCTGCACGTGCTAATCTCAACAGTTTTTTAATATCTGGCATGAGCATGGTGGCATTTGGTAACAAACTTTTTAAATGAAGAGAAAAAGTTGTCATTAAATTCCAGAACACATCTGACAGATATTCAAGAACTGTTGAGATTAGCATGTGCAGAAAACTAAACTATATGTTTCTATTGAAGAAATATTTTATTTATTTTGGCCAAATATGTTTATGCTATAAAAACTTCAAAAATACTTCCCTAAACTCATGCTCACTAGCACCCCATCTTAAGTTCCAAACAGACCCAGCCAGTGGCTGGAAGATGTTCATGTTGATTATGATGATGATGATGATGATTCACCAGAGATCGATTTCCAAAAATTGTTAAATTTGCGCATCAAATATATTGTGTAATATTTAGCACCACATGAGCACATGAGAACCTTTGTTTTCTCTTATGAAAAAAATACAAAAAAACACCTGAGAAATCACGGTTTTCGGAAATGCAATTGAAGTGCACAGGATATAAGGGAGGAAAATTAAATTTTAACTCAAACTGAGTCAGTGCTGCCATCTGTTAGACAATCGTGATACCTTTCTAATTCAGTTTAGATTATGGTTAAAAGAAGTATCTTTTATATTTAAATTAATTTGCTGGCGTCCTTAATGGGGTTTGAAATTTAAAAGTTTTTGTCCTGGAAAATTGTGTGTAATATGCCTTTTCTCCTTCTACCCCTGTACCGCTCATTGTTATCAATAATGAATAAATGACTTCAACAGAGATTTAAACTCTAATACTCATACCTAAAATAAAAGTTTAGAATGTCTGAGAAAAATTAGAATCATCATCGTGAACATCTTCCAGCCACTGACTGGATCTGTTTGGAACATAAGTCTCTCCACCGCCTCCTTTCCTCCCTCTACCTCTCTCCCACCACCTTGGCCCAGTCTTCTCCTCTCTCCTCCACACTCCTCACTATAATTACTTTGCCGGGCCGGTATCCATTATGTCTGTCCTTTCCGAGACCTCGTGTTCCATTTTTGAAAGCAATTTTGCATCCGCTACTGGCTTGCTAGGCATATCGTAGTTTTACCAGAGCCCCATTAGCCATTCATTTAGGGATGTTCGATCTTGGATCGATCTTTTCTGCCCTCGATTAATCGATTTTTTGGATCGAGTCAAAGGCCTCGATCTTATTCACGTATAGATTATTTTTCTAGTGATTTCAAAAAGATTGGATCGAAAGAAATCAAAACTTCGAATCGATTCAGGGAAATTTAATTTGGTTGGTTCACCTCTGACCGTCTAGTGGTTAAGGTTTTGATTTGTCTCCAAAATATAGACTGATTTTCTTAAGAATCTTCTGGAAGCTCCTGGATCCCCAATCTGCCTTTAGAGTTGGAGTGCAAAAACCTTTTTAAAAAAACACATAATTTTACTAACTGCCTCCTTCCCCTTACATAAATATCGTTCTCCACTACTACTGATTCTTCTCTTCGAGTAAAGAATTTAAAGTGCTCCTCATCGTGAATAAAATACTATAGTAAGCCTACACCTACACACAAGTGCCCCTAAATTTACAAATTGAAGAAAAAAGAACAGAAACAAAGTGTACATTGTATGTAAGGCCACACACATTATTTAAATCACTGCCCTTTGTGGTCACCACAAAATAATTTAAATATATTCCAGAGGCATTTAATAAGTCATCACACATTTTTGCTTCCCTTAGTGTAAATTTTTAGGTGCGCCACTTTTGTTTAGTGTAGTCAAATAAATCAAACTATATTTACATGAATCGTTAGAGCGATCTTTGGAAGATCGATTCAATGAACTCGATCTTTTGCCTGAATCGATACTACATCTCTTGATCTAGAGAATCGATTCAAAGCCCATGAATCGAACATCCCTATATAAATTGTATATAATTTTCATTTCATTTTAATAATGAATTTGGGTTTTTAAATAAAATAGAATTACTAAAAGAAGGTTAAGATCAATAAATTATCGGAAATGCGGCCTCCATAAGTAATTTATCAATTTTCAATGTGGCCCCTTTTGACCCAAACGTGTTTGACATGTCTGAAAGTTAAACATAGAAAAATAATGTATTTACATTTGTCTCCTCCAGCTGCCGACGGTGGTACCAACCGCCGGACCCACGACCACGACCGACCCGGACCACCCAGCCCCACCCACCACCACCACTACCACCACACCGAAACCAAACCCACCAGACACGGGTCTGTGTACTCAGCCTGGTTACGTCAGAGACCCTAGCGACTGTCAGGTGTACTACCAGTGCGTCGACGAGGGTGGCTTCTACGAGATCTTCAAGTTCAAGTGCTCGGACGGCACTTATTTTGACCCCACCATCGACGTCTGCAACTACACCGATGAGGTCAGATGCTGAGACGAATTCTGATGAAACTCCCGGGGCAAGGCCGGGAAAGCGGGGTTCGAATGGGAGGGGAGTGACGTTTCTTCCCCATTTCGAAGCAGAAGTTGGTAATTTGAATGATTTAGGGAACATGCCTTAAAGCGATTTCGTCGTAAATGTGTTTTTATAAAAAGAAAATGTTTTGTTTTTTAAATGTTAATTTTTGTAAATAAATTTTTATAACAAATTATAACTTTGTCATTGTTTTATTTTCAATATTTCTTAGTACCCGTTCAGATTATATATATTTAAAAAACACTCCATGGCATCATCCAGCAATCAAGCAAAGATAGTGCCCATTTCCTCAGATAAAGAGTGTCATGTGGTCATTGCAACGAATACTCCGAATGTTAATCTCAGTTTTCTAGACCAGAGCGGCGACTTTTTTTTTTCCATTCAAGTAGCTCCTCAATATTTTGTCCTCACGAGGCTACGTTTGACCCCGTTTCAAGCCCTTGCTTCACAGAAAAACCTGGAAGCATATATTATAATCACGTTGAGGAAAGGGAAAAGGTAGGATTTTAGAGGAAATTTATCAACACTTCAGTGGAGGGAGAGTGGGAAACCATTTAGGGGAAAAAAACCTCCTCAGTATATCCTAGCGGGATTAGAATCCCGATCACCCCATCATTGTCTAAAGCTTGATTCACACGTTTGCTGAAAATGTATAACATAATCAGCTCGAGTGTCACGGCAATTCACACTTTATCAGAAATGTTTGTTGACCCATGACGATTTGCGTCACAAACTAGAAACAACTGGATACCGACCCGTTTTACTTTCTTTTGGATAAACAGATCTTTAAGATTAATGTCACGATTCATGTTTTCAAATTATTGTACTGTGTAGTGAAACAAATAAACACAGAAATAGAACAACACACACTTTTTTTATTTAATGAGTTAGTTCAACTCATCTTACAACAGATGACGCAGCTGTCTGCTAAGCTCTCACTTTGTATGTTCATGCGCACTGATTGAGTCAATTGTTTTTAAAAATTGTATTGGGTCTCACAAGATGATGCTGTCGCGCATATAAAAAGGAAAGCTGAAGTTGTTTTCAAGTCACGCCGAGCGAACGACGCCGATTAGACTGAAATCTTGTGATTGGTTTAGAGCTCGTCACGTGGTTACGTTTCTGTTCTGCTCCTGATTTCCGGTGAAAGTGTGAATTAACAGTAACATGAGAGTAACGTGTTGGGCCATACAACTACCTACGCTGGTTTCTCGTTGTTTATTTCCATTGATTCAAAGAACAGTTTAATTTCTCAAATTACTTACAAATAAATCTAGGTACAATTTCTTCTTAGTTTTATCTTCCTCAGCATTTTCGCGGGGAGTGTGTGTGTGTGTGTGTGTGCGCGCGCGTGTGTGTGTGTGAGAGAGAGAGAGAGAGAGAGAGAGAACCAGAGTAGGAGATAAATTAATTCTAATAGGCCGGGACTCAAACCATGACATCCCCGCTACCAGCAAATCTGGCAAGACAAGACTGACACTTTGATGCTAACAAGATTTTTTTTTTATAAATTAGATTCCTGAGAATCTATTTGAAATGCTCCTCACTCAGAATATTTCTGAAATTTGGAATGCCTTAGAAGCTATTTAGAGTGTTCTTGACTGAGAGGTGCCACACCCCCGACACACGGAACTCCAATCCAACCCCCCCTTTGGAAAAGACAATTGGTGGCCTTAAATAAAACCACCAGACTTCCAAAAATAAAATCTAAATGGAAAGACATTCTTATGAAGAGTCTCAGGTTCAGAATAGAACCTTACCATTCTCAATTGAATCTCTTGACCGTTATGAACATTCAGAGCACAGCGTTTTTATGAAACCTTTTTTCGATAGGGTTTAAGGCAAATCTTTAAAGACGTGTGAAGAGAATAAATTTAAATTACCAGAATTTAAACAAAGGCCAGTAGTTTGATGCTTAGATGACCGCCAGGAAAACAAAACACTTTGCAGAAATAAATAAAAATGAGCTTTATATAAATATATCAATTCCTTATTTCAAGGTATTCAGCAACGATTTGACTTTTTTTTTAAATTGTTACAACCAAAGATAAGAAGTTTAAACTTGACATTGATATAGCAGATATTTCACGTTTATCAAGTTTTTAAGTTTTTTGGCCTTTCCTCTAAAGAATTAAAAGGAAAAATAAGGTTTATAAAATAGCATAGTAAAGATGCTTATTGTAATACACTTTCTGGTGGTTTCAGACCATTATTGTGCGAAATATATCTACGCAATTTACTGAGGCGACCGAATTCTTTATCGTTAATTCTATCACTAGTACCTCTCGTGAATGACTTTTTGTTAAAAACTGATTCAGGTTAAGAGTAAACTTAAATTTACAATGACACAGGACCTCCTGGATAAGTTGATGCTTGAAAAAACACCTGAGACAAATTTGGATGTTGATCTAATGATTAGAAAGCTCAAAAGCTTTGTTTAATTAGAAAGTTGTTTGTGTCTGTGGACACTATTAATTTTACGGTAGTGATTATTATATGAGGAAATTAAAAAATATATATAATTCAGCTACATTTCAAATTTTTATTTCATCTATATATTAATAAAATGAAGGCTTTGTTTTTCTGTCATGAGAACTGCGTGATATCTACCACACACAGAGGTCTGAAATTTTTTTTTTAAATAGTAGCTCCTGTGTACGAATATGTGCACCAATAAGCCGAAATTTTAAAATTTGTATAATATTTTTTGAAATTTATTTAAAACTAGGTTTGAAGCAAAGCAATATTATAATATATAAAAATGAACTATATATCCATTGCTCTATTATGCAAAAAATACAATATACTGACTTTGTTGAAATCTCCCATGAATATAGCTCGGACGTCCGGTGCATATATGCTGATTAAAGTTTACGTCAGCCATTTTGTTCTAAGATAGCGGCCACAAAAAAAACCTTTTTAGCCTTTTTCTTATCTTCCCTTTTCCTCGTGTTTTCATTGGACCAAATTTGAAAGGTTCCTAGAATATAGTTACGAATTTTAATTCATCTCATGTGAAGAACCGCTAGTTAACTAATTATATCTATACTAGCTAAATTATTACTTATTTATAATCAAATATTCCACTAAGGAATATGTTTATTGTCATCTAAAGTATTTAAGAATAATTTATATTAGACGGAGTTTCCATACATAAGAGAATTTTGAAATTATTCAAAAACTACACCCTTTTCGTTTCACCCTCTTAGGGCTTGAATTTCAAAAAAAATATAAAATCTTTCTGACTTTATATAAAAAGAACCTTCCTGCCAAGTTTCATATTTACAGCTCAAGCCGTTTTGAAGATACGTAAGAACCACCCCCTACCCGCTTCATCCCCTTGGTGGTTGAATTTCCAAAAATCCCATAAAATCTTTGGCCCATTACCTAAATAGATCCTCCCTGTCAAGTTTCATCGCTGAAGCTCTTGGAAAATACAGTTATACCTTTAGAAACGTCACATCTCCCGTTTCACCCCCTTGGAAGTTAAATTTAGCAAAACCCGTACATTTTTGTTAGATACCTAAGACCCAAAAGGAAACTTCCTGCTGAATTTCAAGATTCCATGTTGGGGTGTAGGAGAGCTACGGTGATGAGGGAGTGAGTGAGTGAGTGAGTGAATTAGTGCTTTCATCTTTATATATATATATATATATAGTTATTTATTTTAAGAGATGAGAGGATATTCATACATTATTTTTGGTGTAAAACCAGAGAAAAGAAGGGTATTTGGTGAAATTCCAATGCCCCCCCTTGCCCCCTAATGGAAATATCTAGGCACGCCAGTGTTTGAAAATGAAAGTGGCCTTCCTACATCACTTTAGTTTTTAAATTGAATGCTTTTAGAAGTTAATTGAAGTAGTCCCCATTTGGATAAATTTTTTTAAATTATATGCGTATGAAAGCTATTTGGATTGGCCCCCTACGAGTATTTATTTTAAAAATCAGATACCTCTATAAGTTATTTGAGGTTTGATACAATGCCATCTTTAAGCTTCATACAAAAAACTTTGGAAATTTTCTGAGGAGGGGGGGGTAGAGTTTGAGAGGGGTTTGAACCTTGTAAACACCGCCTTCCCTACACCCATGTATATGAGCTATGGGGAGGGTTTTTTCCATAGTTTTCCCACCCCTCCCCTAAAGAATACTCAATTCAGACCTGAAGGGCGCCATATTTTTATATTATTTAGTTTGGTTTTTTTTAAAGCTAATAGCTCACGAAAGCTTTTCGGAGATAGTGTGGGCTTTTTTTTTTAATCTATGTATTATTGTATAATATGTTTGATGTTTTTAAAATTAATCAGAATATATATTTAAACAAATAAACAAAGTATTCATTATGTAAGCCTGTGTCTTGAAATCTACGAATCTTCTATCATTCCACTTTTGGCTTTTTAAATACTAAAATAAAAATGTAAAAAATTTTTTCTTCTTTTTCTTTTTAGCACCGCGTCTTACTAACCGTTCGGGTTACACACTTACTTAGCACCGCGTCTTACTATCCGTTCGGGTTACACACTTACTTAGCACCGCGTCTTACTAACCGTTCGGGTTATACGCTTAAGTAATAATTACGCTAATGGATTAGGAATTGGGAGGGTTGAATTTAGAGGAAGTGAACCCGTATTTGCGTGGAGGGAGAGTGGGTTACACACCTTTGGACTAATTACGCTAATGGTTTCATGGATTAGGAAATTTGAATTTAGATTAAGTGTATCCGTATTTGCTTGGGGAGAGAGTGGAAAACCATTTAGGGAAAACTGCCTTCAGTACATCCGACTGGGATCAAACCCCGGTCTTCCCGTCTTAGTTAGTCTAGTCTATTGAGAGAGTAGCGCGTTAGACAACACATCGGTGAGCACGAAGATTTAAATGCCAGACTCATTTAGTCTGGTTTGTTGGTGTAAAGGAGGTCGGGGTTGAAATACCGACTGGATGGACAGAGGGTTAATTTTTTTTCTCCCCAAAAACTGTTTTACACTAAAAAAAATGCTGGTGGTCAAACTCCGATACGTCATCTTTGCATTCAATTTGATGATTCCCCCTTCGGAGGCAGAATGGTCTAAAGGCATCACTCTCGCAATAGACTGGACTGCCTATGACAAAGAGGTTGGGATTCAAATCCTGGTAGGGTGTACTGAACGTGTTTATTTCCTAGATGTCTTTTTACTCTTTCTCCACGCAAATGTGGGTACAATTCCTCTCGATTAAACCATTCATATCCCTAATATATTTGTGTAATTAGTACATATTATGTGTGTAGCCAGAACGGGTAGTAAGACACGGTGCTAAAAAAAGTATGATTAATATGTTTTTACTGAGTCCAACAGCTTAGCTCAATTGGTAGCCTGTCTCTCTACTGAGATAAGGGTCCCGGTTTCAATTCCTGGCATGGGCGAAAAATTTATCATATGTGAAATATGGGTTTACCCTTTCACAGTGATGAATTAACGACCGGGGGATTGGATGTTGTTCCTGTCCTAGTCTTAAGTTAGATTATAAGACATATGAAGCTACGACAGGCATAACAAGCCGGTAGTGGAAAATAAATGACTTGAATAAAAAAACCGACCCAGACCACAGTAATGGATGTAAAAAAAAGTTTCTACTGAGGGTCAAATTTAAAAAAAAAAAATGTTAGGACAGAAATCAAAGGATAATTATGAAGTGGGTTTTAGGGTACTCAGCAAGATAATTAAATATACGTGTTTCAATAAAAAATTAGTGCATGTGTGATGGTTATTCAATATTAGATAATATAACAGATTAGATAACTGAGTAGATAGAGAGAACTATTTTCAGGCAACCAGGTCAAGTTCCAGGTAACTGTAGTTTGAACTGTTAGGAAGATATTCAAAATCACGCCAGTCGATGATATTCAAATCAGTTAGATTAAAACAAGTAAGATGCTTTTTTTTTACTTTTTACGACTAATATCTAAAAATTCTTTCACGAAAAAACTCATTGCTTTCATTATGTTTCATTGTTTATTTTTTATTGAGAACCCCTACTTTTGACAAAATGGTAAGATATTTTAATGGGTTTTTTTTCCTTCAAAATTTCACGTACTTGTGAGTAAGAGTATATTTTTCCTAAAAATTAATCCTTGAATCTTATCAAATGACACAAAACAAAAATAAATAGCAAGTTTCAAGAGAAATTACAAATTCTAATAAAATAATACTAAATTATAATATGTTTCTATTAAAATTATACACCCCAAATGATGGTTAAGGAATCAGAATCAAAATATAGTGTTTTTTCCATTTTTAAAAAGGTCGGGGTCCAAATTATGGCTGGGTGCCCTAGAGGTAGCTTTCCAAATTTGATCTTTAGTGTGCCACTCCTCCCTCTTATCTCCTTTAATACACGTGCATTTCCTTAATACTACCCTTCTCCACCTCCCCACTAATAGTTTGTCCACGTCTCGTTAATTATAAAACGTCGTAACCTCTTGTTACACTTTATTTTGTAGCTCCAGCAATGCTTCTATTGCAAGTACGTGCAGCCTAATCAAACCTAAATTATTGGATTTCATTTTAGTAAGAAATTTGTTTTCAAACAGTTCAAATTCATTGTCTATGTTTTTATAGAGTTTTTACATTACTAGGATCATGATCACACATTACTTTATTTACGTTAAGAGAACGTTACGTTACGCGAACGTTAAGTTGATAATGATTCCGGTATAACTTGACACCCATTCTCCTTCAAATCCATTTTTACATTATCCTCCTATAAATGTCTCAGCTTTAAAAGCGCTCTTGTATCTTCAGGTTTCCCAACTAAAATGTTGTGTACAAGCCATAATATTATGTAACATCATTGTTTTTAATGTTCTCTGCATATTACTACCCATCCGTATATTTACACTAATAGGGTAATAATGATAAAAGTGGAACTAATAGGTAATTTAGTCAAATTTACGTGGATGTAAAAAAGGAAACCATTTTGAAATAAAAATTATCTCACCACACCCATCAAGGATTTGAATCCTGACCTCCCCCCGTCATTGACAAAATTAGACAAGCCTAGACCAATCGATGACTTACTGTGGATTCACACGTTCGCCGAAAAACTAGCGCAGAACAGAAACGTGGTCACGTGACGAGCTCTAAGCCAATCACAAGATTCCCGCTTCATCGGCACGAGCTGTTCCACTAAAGTTCAACTCATCTCTAATTCATCCGCTCTGCCTGAGATGTTCAACACAGGAGAACCAATCAAAACTCAGAACCAACCATCTCTAATCAGTGCGCATGCGCATTTGACAGTGCATGTGCTGTTCAGCCAGAAGCTAGCAGACAGCTTTTTTGACCGTTATGAAGAGATTTGAAATAACCCGTTATTGTAAAGCGTGTTTATCGATGTATTGGATTGTGCCACGACACAGCGTTATAATTAGAAAACATCCATCGGGAGAATGATTTAAAATATATGTTTATCTACTAGAAAATAAAATAGAATGATAATCAGCTGTTTTAAGTTACGGTAGCGTTTCAGTTCATATGGGTCAACATACAGCGAGTGAATTGCTGCGCTACTCAAGCAGGTTCTGTTCTATATTTTCGGCGAACGTGTTAATCAAGCTTTACCCCACGCGTCCAACCAGAAGTGGTTTTGATTGTAATAGCTTATCATCCGCATCGGTGAGCACGTTCTCTTAAGATGGGAGTGTAGGGAATACGAGTTAAGGTCAGAGTCTTCGCAGTTTTTATATTAAAACATTTTGTCAAAATGGATCAAATATTGCTCCAGTAGAAACATTTAGGAGTTTTATTTTCTTCACGTGGTGATCTCAACAGTTGTTGAATATCAGTCAAGGGTGTCCTGGAATTTAATTACTACTTTTTCTCTTCGTTTAAAAAGTTTCTCGTCTAATTCTGATATGCTGATGACAGATATTCAACAACTGTTGATATCACCATGTGAAGAAAATTAAACACTATGTTTCTACTGGAGAAATATGTTATTTATTTTGGCAATAAAGATGTTTTGCTATAAAGATTGCGTCTCCTACACTACCACCTTAATGACAGGCCCGTCTTATTTGCTTTGACGATGACACAATCATGGGTCGGGATTTAAATCCCAGTCGCGTACACATCCATCGGGTTTTCCCCTCAATTATTTCTCAATAAACTAACACATTTATATCAGTCGGTAGCACGATGGTAGCACGTCTGACCATCGAGTTAAGGGTTTCGGGTTGGAGTCTAAAATATGTAAAATTGATGAAATGTGAGTTTACCCTATCATAGAGATGATTTAATGGCTGGGGGCGGGGATAAGGGGACGGGGTCTGGGTGTTGTGTCTGTTCTAGATGTGAGTTAAATGCCTCATGTATGTATGTATGTATGTATGTATGTATGTATGTATGTATGTATGTATGTATGTATCTATGAATAGTACTCAACCCTAAGGTTGGTTAAATCCTCTAAAGTTCCACAGTCAGCTATAATGCTTGGACAGAATTGAAGAGGCGTACTAGGAAAATGAGGAGTGAGGTAGTTTCCTGTTTCTTTCCTCACTGAGCCAGAAGGGACTATTGCACATCAGTCTGACAAGCCACCAACTGACCCTACAAGCGACACCTTCACTCAATTCATCACAGGGACTGGATGTATGTTGAATGTTATTACTATTATCGTTCATACCTTTGCTACTTTCATATTTGTCAGAGCCATAAGTGAGACTGAGATAGATCATTTAAAGTAACAACTTGCTCTAGCCCATACCAGAAGATATATTTTTATAAATCTCCCTCCAAGCAAATACTGTTAAATTTCTTCTGAATTATCCTTTCCTCTTCTCGACCCTACCAATATATGTAGAGAACAATGGACTCGTAGTAAGACGCGGGGGTGAAAAAACCCGCTTTGGAACGAATTTTGTTAACAAGTGACAAACGCCCTTGCAATACTAAGAAATAAAACAATTTATTCGATACACAAAGCAACAAAAGAAACTCCAAGAAAACATAAAGTTCAATCAAGATTTGTTAAAAATTTTTTCAATGACAAAGTGAAGTGGGGAAATACAAGAATTGTTCAAGCTTTGGTTTTTTCCGTGATAGCGTAATCACACCCATACCAACACTCTTTGTTGTTAAAATTAGTTATATAAGTGGACTTTTTTTTAAATACTAATACATCTACAAGTATAATTTTAGGGAAAGAGTATTTTAGAAATAAAAAAAATTTGCGTTCAGCAAAGATAAAATTTTACTCTACTATAATTTTGTTTTACAGTTATTGATGATATCTATCAAATTTGTCAGCCTAAAATCACATGACTTGACGTATGAATATGTGAAAATAGCTCAAGTACATAGATACGAAATTTAATCAAAAAATCGTTAGAGACAATTATGATAAAATCAAATTTTTTTTCGTCCCTTAATTTTAGGGTTGGATATTTAATTCCAAAAATCTCCTAAGCGGAACTTTATTAAACCCTTAGATACCAAGTTTTAGTCTGATAGATAAAATGGTTTAGGCTCTAGTCCCGGTAACAAATGGACGTCATCGTAAAGAAAAAAACTTTTTCTGCTTCAGAGTGTCATGAAACGTCGATACACATCAAAATCATTCGATTTTACTTTTATACGATTGGAATCCTCTCTCTTTCTCTCTTTCTCTCTCCAAATGGTCGCGGGAAAGTAAATTTGTATTTAACTGATTCTCATCAACGCAATATGTCATTATACATACACACACAAATCAACATGTCATTATTATTTTCCCTATACACAAATTAAGTGAGGTAGTGAATGATTATTGTATTTTTTACTTCCAGATTTGTACATAATTTATTTACCTAAAATAATATATAATTCTATTTTTAGAGATGTAAAATATATTTCATATTATTATTTGCTTTTAATAAATGCAATAAAATGTTGACCTACATTTTCTAGAATCCAGACGATAACTAAGAACAGAATAAGTTTGTTTACAGCTTGAATCACAATTACGCTTTGAAGTGGTTTTTTTAACGCAAGGTGGCAGTCAAGATTAAGTGTCTAGATGAGGTTTCGAAATATTTGAGAAAGACAAAATATTTACAACAATATAGTAAATTAAACAAATATATATCTCAAATAAAGCAAAATGATAAAATAATTGTATTTTAAGATTCGTCGTAGATAAAAAATAACGCAGCATTTAAAATTTAGTGAAGGTTTGTGATCTTCAAAATAATGTCGCTATTAAAAGTAATGTTGGCATCTAACAGTTAAAAAATGTTAGAGCAATTGATTTAAGTTTTTTATTCAACACTGCGTCTTACCCTCTTTGTTGGCCGCCTGGTCTAACGCGCTACTCACACAGTAGGCTTTCCTATCTACTTCCACGAAAATACGGGTACACTTTCTATAAATATAACCTTCCTAATCCCTAAAACTATCAGCGTAATTAGTAAATAAGTGTATAACCTGAACGGGTAGTAAGACGCGGTGCTAAAAATAGTTTCTTACTGCCTGTTCAGATTATACGGATATATGATTACTCTAATGGTGTAGGGGCAGGAAAGGAAGCAATTTAAAAGTAATATACCCGCATTTGCGTGAAAGGAGATTGTTAAACAATTTAGGAACAGCCACCCTCAGTACACCCGACCGGGATTTGAACCCCGATCTCCCCATCATCAGCAGTCCAGTCTAACAAGAGAATGAAGCTGTACACCATTCGGCCACTGAAGCAGGTCTTTCATATTTTCATAAGACAAATTATATAGCATATATCTGTCAGTTTTGATAGTAATTATTGTCCGACAGTGGGAAATTGGGGGGGGGGTTTCCTTTCTCAGTGATGAACTATCGGCCGGGGGGCTGGGTGTTGTGTATGTTCTAGATTTAAGTTAGTTTATAAGTCGTGTGTCAATCAGTTTAGGAAGTAAACATTAAGTAAATAAAAATTAAAAAATAGATGAAAACAATTCCTGTAAATAAATAATAGGTTACTTTTATTTAATACGAGCAGAAGTACCAAGATTTGACCGGGGTAACCACGCAATGCAAAGCACGTGGGCAACGATTTTTCTATGCTTCAAATAGACAGAAAAAAATCTCATTTAATTTTTTCTGACCCAGTTTTTAGTGAATTTTTTTTTAAATAAAAATTTATCAGCTTCGAGATGCACATGTTAGTTAGTACAAAGGGCTACAAATTTTAAAATTTCAAACCTTGATGCGGCAGATAACGGGCAGACAGACAGACTATTTATTTTATTAATAAAGTATTAAGTGCGAAAAATATGTTTATAGTTTCAAAACTATCTTCCTACTACTATACTAATACAGGTAAAAGTAGGAAGGGCTGTGTCTGACCACAACTAAAAAAAATTTCATTCATTTATACGTCAAGTCATGTGATCTGCAGCTGTCACTTTTTATGGATATTACTAATACCTATAAAATAACAATAATAATATAGTAAAATACTATCAATGTTGACCACAAAAATGTTTTGTACTTTTTAGAAGGTTCTTTCTATCAGAATCTTCCTACAGGCCTATATACAAGATATTAGCAACTAAAGGGGGGGGATGTAGGGGATAGTCTAAAAGGTAAGAGTTTTTGCAGTTTTCATAACAAAACTTTTTTGGCAACAATAAATAAAATATTGCTCCAGTAGAAACGTTTAGTTTAATTTTCTTCACATATCAACAGTTGTTGAATATCTGTCATGAACATAACGGCATTAGACGAGAAACTTTTTAAATCAACATAAAAAGTTGTCATTAAATTCCAGGACACCCCTGACAGATATTCAACAACTGTTGATATCACCCTGTGAAGAAAATTAAACCAAACGTTTCTACTGGAACAATATTTTATTTATTTTGCAGAAAGAAATGTTTTGATATAAAAAGCTGACAAACCACTCGCCTTTTCTCGCGTCTCCTACATCCCCACCTTAGACTAGTTTGATGTTCTGGTTCAAAGCTGATTATGTTTAGAGCATGTATCCACATAAAGTGGAGATCAACGATAGCACGACCATGTCCTGGGTTCGATTCCCATGTGTATTAATTAGTTTTCAACTAATTTAAATTAATTTATTTTGCTGAGTTAATTCGTTTATTTATCTGTGTTGGACCGTTACGGTGTCTGCATGGTCTAAGGCGTCACTCTCGTGTTGAAAGCCTAGAACGCTGATTACTGGGAGATTGGGGCTCGAAACCTGGTCGGTTTTACCTAGGCTGGTTTTTACTTAATTGTTTTCCGTTCTCCCTCCACGCAAATTCGGGTACAATTCCTCTAAATTATACCATCATCATCCATAGCACATTATCTAGAACATATGCATATAGCCCTAATGGGTAGTTAGAAGCGGTGATGAAAAGTTAAAGAATAAATGTTTAAGGTAATGTGTTAAGATGGTAAGATTGTTTAGGGGGATATTTACAACCCATTAACGTGTAAAGGATGTTGTACCCAGCTGAGATTCGAACCATACCTCTCTATCATTAGCAACCAAGTCTATTGTAAGCCTGAGGTCTTAGACCATCTGTTCTCAAGTGGAATATAAATGTTTAAAAAGTGAAACAAATTGTAATCACTTATTTTTCCTCGATGAAAAGTTTATACGCTGAGGATTGTGCTTGGAAAAATTCAAAAAATATTCTAAGGAGGGAATTTTTGATTTGGGATCTAAATTAGAAAAGGGATATATATATTAATTCTTTCCAACCTATATTGATTTCATTTCCAATTTATATTTCTAAAATCTAACGGCTGCAGTTGAAAGCCGTTATTGCAAGATTGGCTTATGGTGAGTCAAATATTAAAATATTAAATGTGTATAGTACTCAACCCCAAGATTGGCGGGATCCTCAAAAGTTCCGCCGTCAGTTTTAAAGCCTAGACAGCACTGAAGAGGCGTACTAAGGGAATGAGGAGTGAGGTAGATTCCCGTTGCTTTCCTCACTGAGCTGGAAGGTACTATTGCAAATCAGTCTTCCAAGCCACCAAGCGACACCTTCACTCCATTCATCACAAGGACTGGCTGTGTAATGAATGGTATTACTATTATCGTTCATACGGCTGACACTTTCATATTTGTCGGAGCCATAAGTGAGACTGAGACAGATCAACGAAAGTAACAACTTGTTCTAGCCCGTACCAGAAGATAAAGTGCATTGCAAACACTATATCTGACCAGAGTTGCATCTGAACATAAAATACTAAATAGTTAAATATAAATGATGTGGCGTTTGGTGTTGATTAAATCATCTCTTGCAAACAAATTCGCACAGATGCATTTAGGATGAGTGCCAAATTTAATTATACAATATGTATTTATAATTATAAACGGACAAATAGATAGATAGATTTAAATTCAACCCATATACATTATTTTCTGAAACGCTACGCATATTTTGTGGACATGCGGACTATACGTAAAGCTCGTTGTTTGATTTTTCTGTTACGTGAAGATCGTAGTTCGAACTCCAACCAGTTGTTAAGAGGCATTTCCCCCGTAAATGTTTTTCCACTTTGCTTTCTCACATGTACGAATATTTTTCACTAATTTCTATCTTCCTAGTCCTTACCTCATAAGTTTAATTTATTAATGCGAGTAGCCCGGTCGTGTTGTAGGCAGGCGAAGCAGATAAATACATAATAATTTAAGATATCAGAACAAATCCGAACAAGTAACAGCCAAGTGTTTGGACGATAAGGCTTGAGTTTGGATCCAAATGTCGATGTTCCATTGTTCAGTTAGCAACAATGTTGTATATTCCGCTTCCAATCACCACCACTCGAGAGTTTGTACGCTATTTTGTTAAGGTGGAACTGTAGGGGACGCGAGAAAAGGCCAGTGTGTTTTCAGTTTCTACATCAAAGCTTTTTTCAGCCAAAATTAATCAAATAGTTATCTAGTAGAAACTTAGAATTTAATTTTCTTCACACGGTGATATCAACATTTGTTGAATATCTGTCATGAGCATAGTGGCATTAGATGATAAACTTTTTAACTGAAGAGAAAAAGTGTTCATTAAATTCCAGAAAACCCTTGACAGATATTCAA
The DNA here is from genome assembly GCA_902151455.1 of Timema bartmani. Classification (NCBI taxonomy): domain Eukaryota; kingdom Metazoa; phylum Arthropoda; class Insecta; order Phasmatodea; family Timematidae; genus Timema; species Timema bartmani. Next base: position 50,392 of record CABFWB010002095.1, on the reverse strand, counting down.
CAACTGTTGATATCACCGTGTGGGGGAAATTAAACTATATGTTTCTACTATCTATCTATTTTGATCCAAAGAAATGTATTGAAATAAAAAGCTGCAAACAACACTAACCTTTTATCGCGTCCCCTAGACTCCCAGTTTAAGTTCAGCTCGAGGTGATGAAACTTCTAGTAGCCGTTACATCAGTTATCGTATCACAGACTGAAGGTATTGAAACTAAAAATTGAATCGACCACTTAGCAACACGAGATAACATTTCAGAGAGGTCATTGATGGGTCCTGCACCATCTTCAAACAGCACGCGTAGCATCAAACTAACAGAGGCCAAAAGGTAATAAAATGCGAGGATTAAAAAAAGTTTATAATTGAATCGTATAATAAATTAATTTTTAATTAAGTTAATACCCGCTTCGGTGGTCAAATGATCCCAGTAAGGCGTGTCAACCTCATTTGATCATAAGGGCCGTATTAAAAAATATATCAGAGTGTTCACTATTTCAAGTAAAATTAACCCGCTTCGGTGGCCGCATGGTCTAATGTCTTGCGATGGTGTTTTTTGTCAAACGGTATTTCACTCTTCTTCCCCGCAAATGTAGGTACACTTCATCTTATTTAACCTTTCCTCATACCTAGAATTGTTTTGTATTTAGCACATATGCGCAGTGGCGCAGGAACGTAGGGAGGGGGTTACGGGGGTAAATTTTACTCCCCCAAATTGAGGGGGTAAAAAGTATCATTTTTACCCCCCCGAAATAATATAATAAAACTTTTAGTTAATTTAAAGATCTTGTTAAAGCAAGATACAAAGTTCACACTAAGTTAACATAATAAAAATAAAATGTGCTTGAAGCATATATTGAAGAGATTTTGAAAATTCTGATAGTGATACCAGCTACATCAGCTACTGCAGAAAGAAGTTTTTCAATGCTTAGCTGCATAAAATATCTATCTTCTCTCCACGATGAGGCAACGTAGACTAAATCACCTGTGTCTGCTGAATGCATATCCTGAGAGGCTCAACAAACTTGAAAATTGCAAAACTAGTTAGTGGTTTTATAGCTAGAAACGAATATAGGGCAAAATTGTTTGGAAACCTTCTTTAATTCTTAGTGTTTCATAATTTTTAATTGAGCCCTATCAGATATAAATGTTCTTAAATTTTTTTTGTATATTTATTCTGTTTGGCATGACTAAAATAAATTAGAGAAGTGCACAATGGGACCGTTAGATATTACATTTTCCTGGTCTTTTTTTACTCCCAAAAATGTTACCCCCTATAACAAACTGCACATATTTATATTCACCCCCTCATATAAAAACGTGAATACGCCACTACATATGCGTGTAACCAGAGTGGTGTAGTAAAATCAATTAAATTGTTCTAGATATTTTTATTCAGTTTAGAATGTAATCGTAATAAAAACACATTATTAATCAATTATTTCAAGGTTTGCTGGAAACTCGTTTATCCGAATTTGATGGACAGTCTGGACAGTCGAAATTTTGGATGCTACGGAATTTTGGGAGTTTTTCGCTGTTAGGGATGTAAAAAATTATACATACGCGATATATAATTGAAATGAGAAATTTTATTTATAGTATAAGGAATAAGATGAGGGGTTTTTTGTTATAAAAACACAATAAGGCCTATAACTTGTTAAAATAATATTTTGTTTTAAATTTAACTATAACTTCCTGGCTGATGGATCTCGAGACCTTTGGAGAGTAGGTAGACCATAATTTTTCTACTAATGGACATATCTGACAGCTAGAAAATTAGATAGATCTAATTTTATGTATGCATACGTCAGTTTATGTGATCTGCAGTGGTCACTTTTTATAGATATTAACAATACCTATAGATTAATACAAATAATTTTCGTAAAATGTTATCAATTTTGACCATCAAAATACACGTTTAAATTATTTAAAAATGGCTTCAAATTTCCATACGTAAAAAGATCAATGTATCGATTGCATCGGGAAGTGTCACTCTACTGACCCAAGTAGTCAAAAGGGACTGCTGGCTGATTTTTTAAATTTGAATTATGTTTAAAATGGGTTTAATGTTGTTGTTTATTTTAAGTAGTTGATTTGGATTGGTTTAGATATCAATTGAGTATATAAAATAGTTTTTCTAAAAAAATTATTTGATAGTAGCTTACTGATGATTTTAAAAAATTTGTAATATATAAAAAATTGCTATATCAATTCTCTTCCAAATTTTTATCCGAGAAGAGTTATTTTACTCTCAAATAACGTTTCATTTTCCAAAGTAAACTTTTACAACGGTAGTTTACTGGTAAATTAATTGTTTAAATGTTTTCACAAACTACAATAGATAATACGACTGTGTCGTACAATACATTATTATTATTAGCATCGCGTCTTACTACCCGTTCGGGTTATACGCACTTACGCTAATATGTAATGGTAGGGGGATTGTGAGATGAAATGGAGAACCTACAGTTTAACGTGGGATCCGAACCACGGTGAAGGCCTGGCATTCCTCACATTCATAAGTTGTGATTAATACACGTCTTTTCAGAGGTGAAGGAAGGGTTTGTCAATCAGATAAATTTGTGCCGGGAACGAGGATTGAACGCCGGGCCCCCAACACAGAAGTCTGGCTGGCACCTTACCCCTAGACCACCAGGTCACTCATCGTATAATACAAAATGGGGATTTTGTTTGGAAGGAAAGCAGAGACAAATTCACGGGAAATGTAGTGGCGATGTATTCAGTCATTTTCTAAAATGGTGACTCCGATCGAACGAGTACAGGTTGTGTGTGTGTGTATGTGTGTGTGTGTGTATGTGTGTGTGTGTGTGTGTGTGTGTGCATACATAAGCAGAAACAAAATCGGTCACACAGGTGCGACGAAACTTCCGCCATGTCTTCAATCAAAGCCATCCGACATTCAAGACAGTCAAGAAGTGGTGTGATCAGTTTTTGGTGACCGGTAGTATGTTGAAAAGGAAACATAATGTTTTCAGACAAGGCAACCTTTCACATTTCGGGGAAAATGAAGCGTCACAAAATGTGAATTTTGGAACGAAAAATACGCATGTAGTTTAAGAACACGTGCTTGATAGTCTGAAATTAAATTCGTGGTGTGGTCTCATGCACAATCTGATTGTTGGGTTAATTTTATTTACTGAAAACGCCGTCACTGGTGGGGTGTACCTGAATATGCTTCATATCTTCGCCGTACCACAGATAGCCGCCAGGCATCCGACATTAATTCCTCATCAGGACAGTGACCTCATCCCCATTGGAGCTATGGTACCCGAGATTTCCTAAATAACACATTCCCCAGCCGTTGGACAGGTCGTAATGGTCCAATTCCCTGACCTCTACGTTCCCTCAACATTAGACCATTAGATTTCTTACGGGATTATGTCAAAGACAAAGTTTACTCCATGATAGTTACCAGAATAATGTATTTGAGACAGCGCATTACAAATGCCATAGACTCTGTCACAGTAGACATGTTGCAGAACACATGGTGTGAGATTGATTATAAATTATATATTCCGCGTGCCACTAAAGGCGCCCATATGGAGGTGCACTGAACTAAACTGAAATGAAACTAACATAAAATTTGGGAATTTTACTATAATTTTCGTTTAATAATTATTATGTAAATGTTACTATTCACACTGAATTTATGTTTTTTATGTTGCAGTCTTATAGTGGATAACCTGTATCTTTTTTTAAAGCCTAGTAACAAAAATAATAAATTACTACCTGAAATACTGAATGTTATCTTACACTTTTGTTTCATAAATTGAATCTAAAATTGAAAAAACACTCGCTATTGTATTGGCCACTTGAGACTTCCCAGATTTCTAGGTTATCTCATAATGATAATAATCTCAATGATTGTTCTTTTTTTACCCGCTACTTCAGACAGAAATACCATTTTAAAATGTATATTATAATTCGTTGTTTCATTGACTCATAGTTACAGGACCCCAAAAAAAGGTGGCGTGATGCCAACTAAAAATAAAATTTGCTATCATTTTGTACATTACGGACATTTTGTTCCAAAAGCTTCCTAAATGCCCCAAGCTTCCAATATTGATTAAAATAATCGACTAACGGCCGAATAAATTCCCAAAATGTTAGGCAATATCCCGACAGTATTTCTAGACACAGGGGCATATCTCTAAAACTTGATAACATATGTTTATCCTTCTATTTATTACTAGGCCTATGATTATTACTTACAAATATTGTCTAAGAAATCCCGGCTTATAGAACATTTTCAGAAAAATATATTTTTGTTTTCATAATATGTTATTTTATAATTTAGTTTGTTTAAATGTTATGGAATACTATAAATTGTTTCATCTGAACTTTTCTACTTTCTCGTGTAAAAGTATTGAAATCGTTAGAATTTCGACTCAGAGATTTTTTTTTCTTAGGTTCATCCGAATTTTTTTTTTTAAAAAGGCTCTTATAATTCTGTATGTCTCTTTAGCTGGAGACAAAAAATATTTTTCAAAACTGTCTCAAACCAGACATTTAAAAGTTATTTGACCATAGCTCAAGGTAAAATTTTGATTTAAATATTTCGCTAAATTTAGGGGTATTTTATTGATAATTGATTTTAGAAAGCTTGAAGTGCTTTTGAAAAATTGATTTTTTAAACTATGTTTGAAACGAATATCTGGTTAGTGTTTTCGTTTTTGTGGAAGAAAAATTGAAAATACTGATTGATTCTGAAAACTTGAAGTTTAAAAAGAAATCTTATAACATATAGAAGATAGAAATAATTATTTGAAGAGTGTTTCATAGTGTAACGAAAAAAAAAAATTCCAAGGAAAAAATATTCATAAGCAGTTTACTAATAAACAATTTTAAGAGATCCTGTTCTTAAATTTCAATACCCTGTATTGTTTTCGTTCCTTTTATATGTTTCTATCTAACTTTCGTTTACCTTGTTCCAAATATAATACTATTAGCTCATTAAGTAATGTCCATTACCTGTGTTTGTCCTTAAGTTATTCCTTTTACACGTTCCTCTTTAAGTGTACTATCATTCTTTACAAAGTTCCTTTTCCTCCTTTATGTGTTTTTTGGTTTCATCTTTTAAAAAGTTATTTTTCCTGTTTCACACTCCCCCCTGATGAGTTTCAATAAAATGAAACCTAGGTCTAGGGATTGGGAAGAAACTCGATTTTCTTCAAGAGGATGCCATTATATTTTTGTCCAATGGCAGCAGTGTAAAGTGTGAACTGTGTTCTTCTTTTCATTGTAAAAGGAATCTTGTATTTGTCCCTTTTATATGTTTTTATCCACATTTACTATATTCTACATTCTTCCAAATATAATAAAATACCCTATATGAAAAAGTGTTTCGATTGTGTGATAACATTTATTTTAATGTTTTGAAAATTGAAAAACGATGCCCGGAGACGGATATCGAACCCGGGACCTTTGGCTTAGTACGCCAATGCTCTAACCACTGAGCTATCCAGGAATCATCCCGTGCTCAGGGTCATTCTTCACTCATATTTTAAGGCAGAGTCTGTGATGGACGTGCGGAAATCGTCGGCTACAAATGTGTGATTTTAATAAGATCACGAGCTATCAGATAACGCAGCCACCTTCGACTCGGTAGTTGGCTCAATGCTGCCAACATGCTGCAGAATATGATATCTAGATTGAGTAAATCCTCACTAAAAGCATACATAATAGCTTTGGCTATTTGATTCTTATTTATTCTAATAATTAGATGCATTATTATTAATTAATCTGAGCTATAGGGATAAAGAAGGTTGTTTAGAATAAGTGTATCTACATTAACGTGAAAAGAAAATTGTAAAAATAATAATAATAACTCACACGTGTAAAACCAGCCCCACTTGGACACCGATAAGATTCGAACTTAGACATCCCCGTCACCTGCAGTATTCTATTGAGAGCCTGAATCCCTATACCACGTGATCACAGGTGTTGGTTTTAAAATAATTACACCTTCATAAACCTGGAAAAAAAATATAAACCAAATTATAGTGTTTTTTAATACATAAATTAGTGCTGCTGATAAGGTTCGAAACCCAGAATTCCAAAACAAGATAGTTTCATCATTACTACCAATTTATGTTTGCTACGTCGTAACACCCACTAGGGCTATCGTTATATTTATACTAAGATAATAGATTAGGGAAAGTTTATATTTGAAGGAAATGTACTCGCATTTGCTTGGAGGGAGAGAGGAAAATCATTAGGGGAAAAACACCCGAAATAAAGTCAACTGCTTTCCCAACCCTGATCTCCTAATCGCCTGCATCTCAGTCCAATTCGAGGGTGATGCCTTAGACCGATGTGGCTAGTTGTAATATTAAGTTTTGTATTTATTAGTACGATTTATTGCTAGTGTACTTAGTGTTACTAGCATATTATTTTATCGGATCTGAATAGTTAATGGTAGCAGGAATAAATTTGAGGAAAACGCACGGGGAGTGATTAAACAAGTCACAAACTTTGAGGCAGAAATAATCTACTACATCTACTCAGGAATCAAACTTTAGACTTCTATAACAATTCTTCACTACAACAAACCTTTTAGCGGAAACTTGGGTAAACGGCACACGTCCATTTATTTTTTAATTTATTTTTTTAGGGGAGATACCACGTATTTCCGCGGCTGAATGGAAACTTAAACTTCACAGTAGAAGTGTGCCTGCATTTAAAAAAAAAACTTAAAATATGATGCGGTATCAACGCTACTTACGGGACAGACGAGTGGTTTGGACAAAGTTCGGTCACGTGGGTCTTCCATCACTCAAAACTGAGTATATAAGGAACCCAACTTTCCGGTTTAAAGACAACCTTCTAGTTCTGACTTCAGTGAAGAGGAACAAGGTAAGAGCAATAAAAATAATTATTTGTACATTCCTCACATTATCACAAGCTAGCTATATAAACAATTACTATACAATAAATACTCTAGTAAAACTTTTCTTAAATTAATTTGAAGAAAGACTTTAAAGAGTTGATAAACCAATTAATTCTAAATTAAATTTACAATGGAATATATTGAATAACATTAAATATTGATGATAACAAGAGAAAGGGTCGTAAGAGATATAATTTGACTATAAATTATTTGCCATTGTGGTTACGAAGACTCAGGCATCTTGTTTGTCGGTGACGGGAAGTGCCGGCTTCGAAACGGACAGACAAGAATACAGGGGGTAGTTTCCCCCCCTATATGAGGAAACCAAGTAAATTAATGTGCTGATGGGACTCTTGTTAGACGCTATGCAACAAACATGTAAATGTTTTGAAGAGGCACTTGTTAGAGGCTTATCAGTCAATCAAATAAATGTTTTGTTTGGACTCTTGTTAGAGGCTATGTGCCCACCCAATAAATCTTTTGATTGGACGCTTGTTAAAGGCTATCAGCCAACCAAGTAAATATTTTTAACGTGCTCTTGTTAGAGGCTAAGTGCCCACAAATTAAATGTATTTATTGGACTCCTATTAAAGGCTATGTACCAAATAAGTAAAATGTTTTGGTAGAAATCTTGTTAGATGCTATCATTCAATCAAATAAATGTTTTGTTGCGACTCTTCTTAGAGGCTATATACCCACCCAATAGATGATTTGATGGGATGCTTGTTAGAGGCTATCAGTCAATAAATTCAAATGAACAATTTTATGTGTGTTTCAGTAGGAAATGAAGACGTTATCACTTCTCGTAGTGGGTCTGCTGGCCCTCCAGTGTGTACAGAGCAGACACATTCGCTGGAACTTTGCTCACCCCAAGTACCAGGTAGATTACCTCATATTCTCATAAAGTAAGGCAAGATTAATGTGTCTATGCTGGTGTAGTTTAGTTACAATTTTTAAACATTAAATTTATTATTTCATAAATATATTTAAATAATATTAATGACACGTTCCAAAAAAGTATTATGATGTAAGTTAATATTTCTCGATTCACTCCTCAGTACAAATATACAACAATACCATATCAATAAAATAAAACTCACGAGATTTAAGGTAAAAAATGTTAATAATGATAAAATTTACAGTTGAAACAAGATGAGCCAACACCTGATAGTAGCACAAGTGATAGCCCACCCTCTGACGAACCAAGTGGTCCACCTCCATCTGATGGACCAAGTGGCCCACCACCTTCTGATGGACCAAGCGAAGCTTCAGTTCTGAGACAGTCTGGACCACCATCTGAAGAGCCAAGTGGCCCACCACCTTCCGATGAGCCAAGTGGCCCACCACCTTCCGATGGACCAAGTGGCCCACCCCCTTCCGATGAGCCAAGTGGCCCACCACCTTCCGATGGACCAAGCGAAGCTTCAATTCTGAGACAATCTAGCCCACCTGATAGTAGCACAAGTGATAGCCCACCCTCTGACGAACCAAGTGGTCCACCTCCATCTGATGGACCAAGTGGCCCACCACCTTCTGATGGACCAAGCGAAGCTTCAGTTCTGAGACAGTCTGGACCACCATCTGAAGAGCCAAGTGGCCCACCACCTTCCGATGAGCCAAGTGGCCCACCACCTTCCGATGGACCAAGTGGCCCACCCCCTTCCGATGAGCCAAGTGGCCCACC
>CABFWB010002095.1:15080-29279 GCA_902151455.1 Timema bartmani | reverse complement strand
GTGGTAGTAGTAGTAGTAGTGGTAGTAGTAGTAGTAGTGGTAGTAGTAGTAGTGGTAGTAGTATTAGTGGTAGTAGTAGTGGTGGTAGTAGTAGTAGTATAGTAGTAGTAGTGGTATTAGTAGTAGTAGTGGTAGTAGTAGTAGTAATGGTAGTGGTAGTAGTAGTAGTAGTAGTGGTAGTAGTAGTAGTAGTGGTAGTAGTAGTAGTAGTAGTGGTAGTGTTAGTAGTAGTGGTAGTAGTAGTGGTAGTAGTAGTAGTGGTAGTAGTAGTAGTAATGGTAGTGGTAGTAGTAGTAGTGGTAGTGTTAGTAGTAGTGGTAGTAGTAGTAGTGGTAGTAGTAGTAATGGTAGTGGTAGTAGTAGTAGTGGTAGTAGTAGTAGTAGTAGTAGTAGTAGTGGTAGTGGTAGTAGTAGTGGTAGTATTATTAGTGGTAGTAGTGGTGGTAGTAGTAGTAGTAGTGGTAGTGTTAGTAGTAGTGGTAGTAGTAGTAGTGGTAGTAGTAGTAGTAATGGTAGTGGTAGTAGTAGTAGTAGTGGTAGTAGTAGTAGTAGTAGTGGTAGTGGTAGTAGTAGTGGTAGTAGTATTAGTGGTAGTAGTAGTGGTGGTAGTAGTAGTAGTAGTGGTGGTAGTAGTAGTGGTAATGGTAGTAGTAGTGGTAGTAGTAGTGGTGGTAGTGGTGGTAGTAGTGGTAGTAGTAGTGGTAGTAGTGTGTAGTGGTAGTAGTGGTAGTGGTAGTAGTGGTAGTAGTGGTAGTAGTGGTAGTAGTGGTAGTAGTAGTGGTAGTAGTAGTAGTGGTAGTGGTAGTGGTAGTAGTAGTAGTAGTAGTAGTATTGGTGGTAGTAGTGGTAGTAGTAGTACCACGTCTTACTACCCGTTCGGTTTATACGCACATAATTGAAAAAGGGAAAACCCCATTTTCAACCATGAAAAATTTTACAGACAATTTTGTAATTTTAGCTAGTCATCCTTTAAGTTAAGAATACATACCTTATGGTCCATACCAGCGAGTACTCGGACAAAATGTCAAAGCTCATTGTGTTTGGTTCGCCAGGGATATAGAGGAGTGGTTTTGAATCCCGGTTGGGTGTACTGACGCCGCTTTACTATAAATGGTTTGACCCCCTTTCTTCCACTCAAAAGTTGGATCATTTCATATAAATTCTACTTTACTTATTCCTAATTAAGCTCAAGTTTAAACTGGGTAGTAAGACGTGAACCCGCTTTGGTGGCCTCATGGTATATGGCGTCACTCTCGCAGTAGACTAGACTGTCAATGACGTGGAGATCAAGGTTCGAATCTTGGTCGGGTGTACTGAGGGCTTTTTCCAAAATGAGTTTTCACTTTCCCTCAACGAAAATATAGGTACACTTCCTCTAAATATAGCTTTCCTCATCCCTAAAACTACAAGCGTAAATAGTATATAAGCGTGCAATCCGAATGGTTAGTAAGGCACGGTGCTAAAAAAAATAAGTCATTGAGCAAAATAAAATTCAAGCATATACAATTAAATTTCACACGCCTCATCTCATAATTTAATTTAGAATGTTTAAGTAACGGATAGTGCTGGTACTTAAGGCGGTCGTCTCCGAGAAAGTATCAATCGCTGTCAGGCCACATGGATTAAAATATCATGGTATGTGCTATTTTCTGGAACTACTTCTCTACTCTGTCTAAGATTATAATCCGTTTCGCCCTTTACCTGCAACCACCCTTTGTCATGTCCATAATAAAGAGGTAAAATAAAACTACGAGACTTCTTATCCCAAGGTAAAGAGGAAATTTCGCTGCTGGTTCTCAAATATTTATAAATGTTCTGTTGTGAGCCAATCAAAATACTTTTGTATTTGTTAGAAAAAGGCTAAATCTAGAGCCCTTTTTAATCAAGCCTAGTCTCATAGTTCCGCAACTATGGTTAAAGAGTCGTTAAAAATGAGCTAATGTCACATTGTCACACATTTTGTTTCTATTAATAAAAGTCGAACTATAGAGCATAAATATTCATTTCAGTGCATTTATTATTGTGATTATTATTTTCAAATATTGTCTAGAAACTCCCAGTATGTAGAATATGTACCAAAAAATAAACAATTTTGTTTACTATGACTTTTTTAAGCACCGTGTCTTAGTAGCTATTTGGGTTTTAAGCCTATTTATTAATTACTCTAATGTGTTAGAGATTAGGACGGTTGAATTAGAAGGAAGTGTACCAGCATTTGAGTGGATGGAGAGTGGAAGAGTATTTAGGAAAAACCATCCTCAGTACACGCGACCGGGATCGAACGCCAGATCTCCCAGTCATCGGCAGTCTAGTCTAATGCGAGAGTGACGCCACAAAACATGCGGCCACTGAAGTGGGTAAATAATATGTTATTTTATTTGTTTATATTTCATGTAAATATTATGATTGGTTTCATCTGACCGCAAAGTAGTTAAGAGGCTGTTTCATGCAACTTTTGATCATTTTGTAGTAAATGATTGTAATCGTTAAGATTTCTTCTGCCGGATTTTTTTTTGTGCACCCGTAATAAAAAAAAGTGGCAGTTATAATAATTCTGTCTGTGTGTCTTTTTTGGCAAGTAACTAAAAAATGTGTTGGAATTATTTAAAACTTGATAGTTATAAATTATATTGCCTTACCTCAGTGAAAAATCATGATTTCAAATCTTTCTCTAAAATTAAGGGTAATTTTTTACTGATGATTTATTTTTGAAAGTTTTGGTTCAAAATGAAAATATGGGAATTGTTTTCGGTTTTCTAAAAAAAATTTTTAAACAGTTTACTCATCAATTTGGATAAAAAACTGAAGTGTTTATTTTTTATTTATTTTTTAGGACATATTATTTAACGGTAGATTACCGATAAACAATTTTGAAATATCTTTTTCCTAAATTTCAATACCCTAATACGAGAAAGTGTCGTAACACTTATTTTAATGATTAGGTTTGACCCTAAGACTATTAATTGATTAGTCTAAGAGATAAAGAAGGTTGTTTAGAAGAATGGTACCCGGATTAACGTGGAGTAAATTGGAAAACTAAAATAATAAATCACACGTGAATAAACAAACTAAAGTGCACCCCAATAAGATTTGAACCTATACCGACTAGTCACCGGTAGTTCAAATAACTCCAACTCCGTAAACCTGGAGAAGAAATATGAACAATATTATGCTTTTTTTTTAAATAAATAAATTAGTGCTGCTGTAAAGGTTCGAAATCGAGACTTCTAGATCATAGCTTACTACTATTTTATGGTCGGCACGTCTTACTACCTGCTTGGACTATACGCATATTTATGCAAAGACGATAAATTTGAGAAAGGTAAGCATTTGGAGGAAATGAACTTGCATTTACGTGGAGGGAGTTAGGAAAACCATTTTTACAAAAACCACCCTCCGTTCAACCGTCCATTTTTCGAATCCCTTATCTCCTCATCACCTGCATCTCAGTCCAACATGACGCCTTAGATCATGAGACCACCGATGCGGCTAATTGTAATATAATATTAGTATTTATTAGCACAATTTATTGCTAATGTACTTAATGTTATTAGCAAATTATATTATCGGATCTGAATAGTTAATGAGATCAGGGTTATTTTTTAATATATATACCAACATTCATACGGGTAGATATTGAAGTCACAAAACTTGAGGTGGAAATAATTTACTGCATCTACTCAAGAATCAAACTCCAGCATTTTAAATCATAGTCCACTACAGCAAACGTACTAACGGCAATTTAGGTTTTGCTGCACACGTTTATTAAATGTTTTATTTATCTTTTAAGGGAGCTACCACGTTTTTCCACGTTTGAGCAGGGACTTATCTTCAAAGTAGAAGTGTGCATGCATTAAAAAAAATAATCCTAAAATAAGATGCCGTATCGACGAGTGGTTTGGACAAAGTTCACTCACGTGGGCATTCCATTACTCAAAACTGAGTATATAAGGAACCCAAATTACCGGTTAAGGACAACCTTCTAGTTCTGACTTCAGTGAAGAGAAACAAGGTAAGAGCAATAAAAATAATTATTTATGCATTCTTCACACCATCACAAGCTAGCTATATAAACAATTACTATACAATAAATACTCTAGTAAAACAATTTTTTTAAATTTAATTTGAAGAAAGACTTAGTTAAATAGCTAATAAACCAATTCATTCTAAATTTACGATGGAATTATAAATACCAAAAGGTATCGCCCAGGAGACCAATGAAAAGTCTTGGTAACACACAAACAAAAAGTTTTGAGGGACCTAAATGATGTGTTCTAATAAATTAGTTGGTTATTAAAAGTTATGTGCCACCCAAGTAAATGTTTTGATGGGCCCTTTGTTAGAGGCTATGTGCCCACCAAGTAAATGTGTGGATGCAACTATTGTAAGAGGCTATGTGCCCACCAAGTAAATGTAAATGTTTTGATATAATGCTTGTTAGAGGCTATCAGCACCAATTTTAATGTTTTGATGAAACTATTGTTTGAGGCTATCATCCAACCAAATAAATCTTTTGATGGAATTATTGCTTGAGGCTATCGTTCAACAAAATAAAGTTTTGATGGAACTAGTGTTTGAGGCTATCATCCGACCAAATAAAGCTTTTGGTAGAACTCTTGTTAGAGGCTATCATTCAATCAAATAAATGTTTTGATGCGACTCTTGCTAGAGGCTATGTGCCCACCCAATAAATCTTTTGATTGGACGCTTGTTAAAGGCTATCAGCCAACCAAGTAAATATTTTTAACGTGCTCTTGTTAGAGGCTAAGTGCCCACAAATTAAATGTATTTATTGGACTCCTGTTAAAGGCTATGTACCAACTAAGTAAAATTTTTGGTAGAAATCTTGTTAGAGGCTATCATTCAATCAAATAAATGTTTTGATGCGACTCTTGCTAGAGGCTATGTACCCACCCAATAGATGATTTGATGGGATGCTTGTTAGAGGCTATCAGTCAATAAATTCAAATGAACAATTTTATGTGTGTTTCAGTAGGAAATGAAAACGTTGTCACTTCTCGTAGTGGGTCTGCTGGCCCTCCAGTGTGTACAGAGCAGACACATTCGCTGGAACTTTGCTCACCCCAAGTACCAGGTAGATTACCTCATATTCTCATAAAGTAAGGCAAGATTAATGTGTCTATGCTGGTATAATTTAGTTACCATTTTAAAACATTAAATTTACTATTTCATAAATATATTTAAATAATATTAATGACACGTTCCAAAAAAGTATTATGATGTAAATTAATATTTCTCGATTCACTCCTCAGTACTAATATACAATAATACCATATCAATAAAATAGAACTCACGAGATTTAAGGTAAATGTTAATAATGATAAAATTTACAGTTGAAACAAGATGAGCCAACACCTGATAGTAGCACAAGCGATAGCCCACCTTCTGAAGAGCCAAGTGGTCCACCTCCATCCGATGGACCAAGTGGTCCACCCCCATCCGATGGACCAAGCGAAGCTTCAATTCTGAGACAATCTAGCCCACCTGATAGTAGCACAAGTGATATCCCACCCTCTGATGAGCCAAGTGGTCCACCTCCATCCGATGGACCAAGCGAAGCTTCAATTCTGAGACAATCTAGCCCACCTGATAGTAGCACAAGTGATATCCCACCCTCTGATGAGCCAAGTGGTCCACCTCCATCTGATGGACCAAGCGAAGCTTCAATTCTGAGACAATCTAGCCCACCTGATAGTAGCACAAGTGATAGCCCACCCTCTGACGAACCAAGTGGTCCACCTCCATCCGATGAGCCAAGTGGTCCACCTCCATCCGATGGATAAAGTGGTCCACCCTCTGAGGGACCAACCGAAGATTCCTTCTGGCCTACTTGATGTCCACCTAATATTAATAACTTGATAAAATATTACATCTTCAATGTAAATATAGATAGTGAATAACAGTGATTTAAAACACGCTATCACTACTTTACAATCTAATAACTTGTGTATAGTAAATTGTAAACATGTTGTAATTTAGCAATTTCCAGACATGTGCTCTATATCATTCAATTTTATGAATAAATTCTTCATTTATTAAAAACAAATGTTTATAATATTTCTTCTTTCATTTTGGTAATTGTTGTAACAACTAAGTGGTAGTAACATTAATTGATAGTTACATAATTTTAGTAAAATCACTTTTATTATATTCATACTTCAAGTCATACTAACTTCAGCCGTCATTTTTTATTGTCCTGTACCTATAAATTAACACCAATAAAATAGTATCAATATGATCGTAAAAGGTACATGTTTGTATTTTCTAGCGCGTTCATACTACATTTACCGTGTTTGCGTTAATGGACCCATTCACAAGGTGATAGTGAAGCAACCTTCGTGACAATATGATATATATTAAATAATTGCTGGGAGATTCGGTTGCTCTCCTAGTTTCCCAATCACTCTTTTACACCATCTTGTTCCCATTTGTTCAAAGTATCTCTTTGTGAAGTTTCGGCGTAAATTATTAACAAGTGCAGTTTTTGACCCGTGTTGGGTACTTTGAGCGATTATATTTATTAATTTTAAAATAATAATTAAATGGTTAGTAAACCAATTTATTCTAAATTTATGATGGAAATATATTGACTAATATTAAATGGTGGTACTAAAAATTAAAAGCGTTGTAAGAAATATAATCTTACTATGAATGGGTTTGCCCCTGTGGCTACAAGTATATAGGCATCTGGTTTGTCGGTGAAGGGAAATCCCGGGTTAGAAACAGGCAGCCAAGAATACCGGGATAGTTTTCCCCACTAAATGAGGCGACCAAATAACCTTTATTGATGGGACTCTTGTTAGAGGCTATGTGCCAACCAAGTAAATGTGTTTATAGCACTCTTGTTAGAGTTTATGTATGTATCTACCATGTAAATGTTTTGATAGGACTCTGGTTAGAGCTTAGAGGCTAGCAGCCAACTAAGTAAATATTTTTAACGAACACATGTTAGAGGCTATGTGTCTACAAAGTAAATGGGTGAATGTTTTTTGATGGGACTACTGTTAGAGGCTATGTGTCAACCGAGTAAATGTGTTGATGGGACGCTTGTTTTATGGGACCCTTATTAGAGGCTATTAGCCAACCAAGTAAATGTGGTTTACTATACCTCAGTTTTAGCTTATGTGGTGCTGACTGACAGTTCACAGCTGACTTCTGACGGCTTTAAAAAGCTACCAGACCAAATTATGTATCCCTATGCCGAACCATATGATCTGCAAAAAACATGTCTTTAGCAGTTGTCACTTCTGACAGTCAAAATTTAGGTATATACCTAAATGTTGACTGTCAGAAGTCAGCTGTGAACTGTCAGTCAGCACCACATAAGCTAAAACTGAGGTATAGTAACCTTCCATAGGCATGGAAAATAACGGGATTTTTTTATATGAATTCTTTCAAAAACGATGGTTTGATAAATTCTTTTGAAAAATCCCTTTCCTCTTTTCTTCCTCCCTCCCTTACCTCAGCATCAGCCATTTAAATACACAAAAATCACTAAAATATTGAAAACTTGCAATCACACAAACTCCGCCAGGGGAAACAACACGTGGCGACAAAACAGTCATACGCGCATGCGTGAATCTAGCAGTTCGAGCGATCCGGTTTCCATCGTCCAGTCATTTTGCAACCACTGTGCGATATACTTCAGACTGCAGGCGAATGCGATCGGATTCACGGAACAGGCCGTCAATCGAAATATCGCTTAGGCGATCCGAGTATCGCCTGCAATCGGATTGACTCTACCCACTGACTGGACGATATTCGGGAAATTTTGGTTGAAAGCGACAAGATTGTCAACCCGGTTGTCTCAATATTGCCTCGTGAAATTGCCCCTTGAGAGAAGGAATCGTACAGGGGGAAGAAGAGGTACTGAAAAAACTATGTAAAACCTCTGTACCTAACTTATAAACTTATAAAATCTTCACAGATAATTACAACAGCTACTTATTTCTCATCTCTCACTTATATCATGGGATTTCTTTACGTGTTTTTTGTAAGTTTGTGATATAGGTACTCGAAAACTGCTAAAACGATTTGAACAGAATTTTCTCTCGTGTTCTTTAGACTCTCAAAACAGACAGAGGATATATTTTTTCTTGTAAAAACCCAATAAATTGATGGTTTTTCAAATACTTTTGTCTAAAACCTCGGACAAAGGTTATTCTTTATGAATATAATGTAATGTTGAATATAATATTAATTCGTTTTCATGACTAATTGAATCGATAAATCTACTTCAAATCTGAAGAATAATAGAATATAGTAGAATATATTCATATCTTAAGTCTAAAGAGAAATTATTATTTGTTTCGGTTGATGGTTCCGTATTCATATTAGTAGATAAATCGTGTTTATTTGACAAATAAAATTGTACATGGATAACGTTCCACATCTTTGAGTTGGCCTTATATATGTTATATGTTCAGACAAATAGATGACTTATCCCATTAAAAGGCAGGTAAAACTCTAGCGAAGAAATAAATAAGATATAATGTCTATCTATAAGTGTGTCCAGTGGCGGAGAACAGAACCCCGCAGACCTGCTAGTGCAGGGGTCGAGCGTAAAAAGTACTTTTAGATAAATGGGTACATAAAATTACTGAACAGCAATTTTTTTAATGAATTACTTACAAAATCTAAAAGTAACTATTTTGTAACATCAATGGCAACGTAGAAATTGTTCCCTTTTTGATACTATGCGATGTGTATTTTCGGGGTTAGTGCAATCGTAGGCGGCAAATCTTCTCCCGTGCCACAGCGTAATCCATTACTAATAATATTAGCCTTTTCTGTCGTCATTTTCCTTGCCCTTCTTATCTTCAGTTGTTTGGCAGAAGCAATCTACAGGTTGTATTTTTGTATTTTGTATTTGTACTTTTGTATTAATCATTTTTATATAACTTTTTTTAAGTTACTGTGGGCTACAACACAATCAAAAATTAAAATTAATGACCTGCAGAAAGGATTGAAAACATCAGTATCAGTAAAGAAATGTCGTCTTTTTACTTGATGCACGTTTAAAAACAAAGCTTCAACCCCTTTTTTAAATCAATAATATTGATGCTGCTTGGATGTTAATGAATTATATTTTAAAAAAAAAGTTTTCTACTAAACATGGTTTTTTTAGGGGATGTTTAAAACGTGACTAGGCCTAAGCTTACTTTTTATATTTTTAATTTTAGTGACTAGTTTAAAAAATGTTAAACCCAAGTCCACAATTACTATTAAAAAAAACCTTTGAAATAGCTTATAGAGGTATATACTGTTCAAAGATTGTTTTGCCTCAACTGGTGGGGGGTATTCCCCAAACCCCCAAAGTTTTAGTTGCAGGGGTTGGGTAAGTCATAAATCTCCCCCCCTGTGTGTGTTAACAATGTAACTTCAAGTTAAAGAAACTTTGTCTAAGTACTTAGTGATGCATGAATATGTGCATCTAAGACAAATATTATTTTACTTCTACCTATATTCAGAGCCTAACGCCTTAGACCTCTTAAACAAACACAGAAACCTAGAAACCCGAATCTTTTCATCACTATCGGAGGAAAATAGAGTATACACAATTAAGCCCTTTTTTATACACATACTTTGTTAGCCTAACGGCTTCTACCGCATGACTACCAATTTGGCTAATTCAAAAACCATGCAAAATAAGCTTAAATTTGTCATAGATTTACATGCCTAAGAGCCGAAACCCAAAAAACCATATTTCATTTTGCGGCCGGTATTTTCACCAAATTACCACATTTATTGGACTCGATAGAAAACCTACTGGCGAAAATTGGCTATAGTTGCAGTGCTAATCAGGATGGATCAAGGGTAGAGAGCATTGGCGTGTTGAGGCAAAGGTCCTGGGTTCGATTCCCGTGTCCAGGTGTCATTTTTATCTTAATTGATTTTTTTTAGCAGCTCGTCTTACTACTTGTTCGGGTTATTGGCCTACGTAATAATTACGCTAATGTGCTAGGGTTGAGTAAGTTTGTATTTAGAAGAGGTGTACTGGCAATTTACGTGGAAGGAGAGTGGAAGATCAAGCCTCAGTACAACCGACCGAGATTCGAACCTTGATCTCCCCGTCATCTGCAGTCTGATCTACTATTATAGTAGTGCGTTAGACCAGGCGGCCACTGAAGCGTATTTCATTGAACTTGATTCAGCGATTCAGGACTTCCCCTGTTGACAATCCAAACGTATCTGTTTGTGATTCACGTAAATTAGAAGACCCGGGCCTTGACGACCTAAAAGTTATAGAATATTATTTAAAATTTACAGAAAATTAACCCAAAAAATTATGAACAAAAATTCGTAATGAATGCACACGACTAAATAAAACATGCACTTAACAAATGTAAACTAAACATATCCATGCAATGAAAAGCCTTCAACAACTAAAAATTGCATTTTTCAGAATACAACGTTGATTTACAAAAATTTGTTTCATAAGTAATGAAGCTACCACCTTCCAACGTAACCCTCTCCAGCCTAGTTGCAGTCTCACCAGGAATTTTTAAAACACACAAGCAAAGAGGATAAAAAAATTCACTGTCTACATTATCTTCTTATTCCGTTAACTGTGTGTTGTAAAAACTTACGAATTTATAAGATATCGATAGTATTTAAAAAATACTTATTCAACATAAATGCCTAAAAATTAATTTAAAATGACGCAAACCAGGGATATATTACCTAAAAATCCAAAATTACAAAAAGAGACCAAAGAATGACCTATAACACATCTGGGGTATCTATCCAAACATGAATATTGTCTGTGATTTACCAATAAAAGATGACATGTAATCTAAATTCGGGCCCAGTTAATTAGATTATTTAATTTGTTGATTAAAAAACTCCTTGTCAAGAGAATTTCGGCATAGTCATTGGTTTCTGAAGCAGGGTAGTTATACTTTTGTATATAAGTCCAAGTAGTGAAATACATTGTTCCTTTAAAAACTACAACCATTTAGAGCCTAAGGAGTTTTTTTCTTCTTCGTTATTTGTATTTCAAACAAATGAATATAGAAATAGACATTGAGTTAAAATAATTGATACAAGAACGAAAAGGTATTTGTTTGATCAAAGCATGAATTCACCCTTTTAATCCAATCAATATCATTTCATTTCGTTAATCATGTCTTATCCGTTATCTCAAATAAAGACTCACAAATTATATAGTAGTGCCTTTCTTAGTTATGAATGTATATATATATATAGTTTGGACTTTTTCTAGACACCTCAGAGATCAAAGTGTTGTGATTGTCAAAAATATGTAAATTGAGATAAATGTCGAAGTTTCATGACCCCCTGAAACCCGAAATGTGGTTTTGGCGATGGCAGCTGTATGTCTGGCTGTATGTCTGGCCGTATTTCTGCCTAGAGCCGAAACAATTTTGCTGATTTGGCTAAGACTTTGTAAATAGGGTACATTCTAAATAGGGGTCTTTATAATTAGATATCTAATCCTAAAATTAGGGGTAGTTTACTGAATGGCAACAAAGAGAAACAATCGTGTCCAGGTGTCATTTTTCAACTAATTTAAATTAATTGGAATGTGGTCCCCTCCACATGGACAGGGTCATGATTACAATGATTTGCAACCTGTGGGTTGATTTTGATGCAAATTCAGTGCATTTTTATTGACTGATCGTAGATAGGTCCTATTTATCTTGTTCATTTGGAATGTCGTCTATCTCTTCAAATGTTTTTGTGCGATTATTGCCAAATACGTGGACCAATTTTAACTAAATTTGGTAGAAACATTCTTTGAATATAGGCCAAACAATTTATGTATATGTTTTTTTGACCCGGCCATCCATTTCAAAATGGCGAGAGCTCAAATATCTGTGACCACTTAATGTTTCACATCCGACTGCCCGCTGAGACAACACGAAGTTCGTATCGCATTTTCAAGGAAACGCATATCGATGGGCACGTGGATTAAATGTCAGGCTCGTATCTTCTTGGGTTTGATGGTTACGGGAAGGTAAGAGTTCGCATTCAGGCCGGGTGGGTCTAGAGTATCCCCCCCGAATTTTGTTTTATTTTTTAGCACCG
The DNA here is from genome assembly GCA_902151455.1 of Timema bartmani. Classification (NCBI taxonomy): domain Eukaryota; kingdom Metazoa; phylum Arthropoda; class Insecta; order Phasmatodea; family Timematidae; genus Timema; species Timema bartmani. Next base: position 17,210 of record CABFWB010002095.1, on the reverse strand, counting down.
CGTCTTACTACCCGTTCGGGATATACTACTCCTATGTTCTAATTACATTAATGTGTTATGGATTAGAAAGGTTGAGTTTAAAGTAGGTGTTCCAGCATTTTCTTGGAGGGCGAGGGGAAAAGCCCCTCCTCCACCCCCCTCAGTACACTCGCCCAGGATAAAAACCCGATCTGGCCGTCCTCAACGGTCAAGTTTATTGCGAGAGTAGCACTTTAGACCATGTGGCCACCGAAATGAGCCCCACTAAATTATTTACTAATCTTCCTCCATAGCATATGTAGGTAAATTTCCTAAAAATGTTACCTTCCTAATCCCTTTCCCCGTAAGCGTAGTTAAATTTAGATAGCCCGGGTTGGTAGTTAGGCACGATGCAAAAAAAAAAATCAAGGGGACAAAGGATGGATATTGTATTATTATTTTTAGTGAGAATATACGATAGGGTGTAAAATAATTCAGGGGAAAAAAAATAAACACATGCCTCCAACCAGTGCACTCAGACCGGATCTAAACCCCTATTCCTCAATCAAGAGATCTAAGAGTTGAGCTTAGCTCTCTTAACCTAGTGATGAAATTATCACCACTTATTGCGTCTTTTTTTCGTCCTGAGTTGGCATAAACTTATCAAGATAGCGTGTGTGCACTTGAAGTTTCTAAAAATAGGTAAGGCATTGTTATTTTCTGACTTCAGTACGTCTGGCTAAGACAAGTGGCTCAGATTAAAGTTGAATTGAGCCACTTCAAAACATAGTATAAAGACCCTCGTAATTCTGAGCAGAAGCATCTTTCTCCCTCTGCACGACACAGAAGAGAGGACAAGGTAAGAACAGAGCGAAACAAAATAAATCATATTATTGTTATTTCAAGCTAGAACAGGACTAAATTTTACATAAAAACAAGTAAAATTTTAGAAGATATTTTTGATAAATTTTTGCAGTGAAAAAAGTAAAATGTTTTGAAGGGATTTTTGTAAATGTTTGAAACCAAACATGTAGAATCTTTTGATGAGATTTTTGATAAATGTTTGCAGCCAAACAAAATAAAACCTATGAAGGGATTTTTGGTAAATATTAGCATCCAAACATGTAAAAGCTTTTGATGAGACTTTTGATTCATTTTGCAACATAACAAGCCAAAACGTTTTGTAGAGTTTTTAGTAAGCATTTGCATCCAAACAAGTAAAATGCTTTTAAGTTGTTTTTGGTCAATTTTCGCATCAAACATGTTTTATCCTTCCATGAGATTTTTGGTAAACGTTTGCAGCCAAACGAGAAAAACGTTTTGGAGGTATATTTGGTAAATGTTTGCAAACAAACAGTAAAATGTTTTGAAAAGATTTTTGATGGTGGTATTTTTAGTGAACGTTTGCAGCCAAAGAGGTCTAATGTTTTAATGAGCTATGACAATCAAACCAAATGAACAATTTTATGTGTGTTTCAGTAGAAAATGAAGACTTTATCACTTCTCGTAGTGGGTCTGCTGGCCCTCCAGTGTGTACAGAGCAGACACATTCGCTGGAACTTTGCTCACCCCAAGTACCAGGTAGATTACCTCATATTCTCATAAAGTAAGGCAAGATTAATGTGTCTATGCTGGTATAATTTAGTTACAATTTTTAAACATTACATTTATTATTTCATAAATGTACATAGATAATATTCATGACCTTTTTCAAAAAACTATTATTATTGATGTAAGTTAATATTTCTCGATTCACTCCTCAGTACAAATATACAACAATATCATATCAATAAAATAAAACTCACGAGATTTAAGTTAAATGTTCTTAATGATAAAATTTACAGTTGAAACAAGATGAGCCAACACCTGATAGTAGCACAAGTGATAGCCCACCCTCTGACGAACCAAGTGGTCCACCTCCATCTGATGGACCAAGTGGCCCACCCCCTTCCGATGAGCCAAGTGGCCCACCACCTTCCGATGGACCAAGCGAAGCTTCAATTCTGAGACAATCTAGCCCACCTGATAGTAGCACAAGTGATAGCCCACCCTCTGACGAACCAAGTGGTCCACCTCCATCCGATGGACCAAGTGGTCCACCTCCATCTGATGGACCAAGCGAAGCTTCAATTCTGAGACAATCTAGCCCACCTGATAGTAGCACAAGTGATA
>CABFWB010002094.1:83616-113565 GCA_902151455.1 Timema bartmani | reverse complement strand
AACGTCATCGACTTCTAGTGTCACTTTTCACTCAAAATTGGGTTCCGTGGAGCCCTCCTCCCTTTACCCCCCTCTCCCCCATCTCAGACTAAGGCTCGACAGGAGTCAAAGCTACTAAACTGAAGTTGCCACACGAGGAGAAAGGTTCTCTTCAATCTCCGAAGTCAATACACAGAAGTAATTCGATTTGTATGTAAATTTTCCTCCTAGTCATCATGTTCCAGATTTTCCCCATGTATTTATGAAGTCGAAAGACAAACCTGGCATATAGCGATGAAAAGTGTACACCGGGCTTATCAAATTTTAATATAATGATATCAGTAGAGATGGGACACTCGAATACTATGGTATACGAAAGATTCAAGATTCGTAAAAATCTCAAAAAGATAACTCCGATACAATTATGGAACCTTTGACTTGAACTCACAATTTTAATAAAGGTACCAGCCGGAAATCGAACCCAAGATCCCTAGGCTCGTAGCCAGATGCACTGAGCGCTACAACACCGGGGCAGGTTAGTGAATAGTGACATGTCGTGACTATAGTGTGAGTCTATATAGTCTGTTCATGATAGGTTTCTACCTGGATGACAGTTCAAAAAATTATATGTTTAGGTTTTGGGTTGCCAACACCTGTAAAAGATCACTGTTTTGTTATAAATGTTAAGTTTTTTAATTACCTGTTATATTTTACATTTAAAATAACGTAAACTTAAGTTTTCTCATACTACTTCATTACTTTTAATAATTTATTTTTATCCAACTTGAAACAATATTTTAAACATAATTGAAAGTACTTATTCTTCGTTTTGAAATGTTATCTATGATGTGTAATATAGTGCATACATCAATATTTTTTGATACAGGCATCGTATTTACTCGGAAAAGAGAAAATACTTGTCATTTTTTCAAATAATAAATTATTTAGTGATTATTTTTTATCGTATTTCGAAATATTTAACTGAATAAAATATTTCTATCCACTGCGTAGGTGCATCATTATAAAAAAACTTGTATCCGTCATGTTCAACCACATGGTTTAAATTCGTCGGTCGCCATTTTAAAGCTATTTTCTTTAGACCTTTTGTGAAATTGCTGTCAATAATAATTTGTTTAAGTGGAATAAAACGATAAATAAGCTTTGTGTCCAACCTCAAATAAATATATAAATAATATTGGCCAAAATTACTTTGGTTGATTATCACATTCATATATGTTTTCATTACAGTTATCCAAAGTGATAGACGTCAGCTGTTGGCGTATGGATATGTTAATGACTATTTCAAGTAAATTTTTGAGCTATCATCCAAGTAAACTAAGGTCGTGAATGAATTATACAACACGTAACGTCATTCCTTTACTATGTGTGGTCACATGAGCTAACCTGACGTGACGGAAGTGTGTTCCCACATTTAAATACAATGTATCTCGACCATTTCAGCGCGCCGTTCACGGCACGGCGGCTGTCCATGGCATTCTCGCCGTGCCGTCCACAGCGACGGCGAAAACCCGTCACGTGTGAAAGCCGCTTCAGAGTCTGGTTTTACGATGACGTCGGAGTTCAAATCCCAGTCAGGTGTAAATCTTACTAAATTGTTTCCCACGCTCCCTTCACGCAAAATATGGTACATTTATTACTTCTAGCGTCCTCATCCTTACCATATTGTCATGGTTAAAATGTCTGCGTGTTACCCTAACGTGCAGTGAAATGTGGCGAGAAAAATATTCCCACCAAGGTCCTTATTTCTTCCTACCCTTTTTGTGTGTGCTCCTCATCTTACTAACTATCCAAGCTATCTGCATTCTATTTACGCTTACGAGATAAGGATAAGGAAAGTCCAGAGAAATAAACCATTTGGGTAAAAACCACTTTCACCTCTTCCAAAAGTGAGTCTAACCCCGACCTCCCCGTCAACATCAAATAAGGCTAGATAAACCTGACTTTTAGCCCGCTTGACCACCGATGTTGTTATCCGGATCGAACTTAACGGACGAAGAAAGCTCTAACTTAAACTTTGTTACATTGGTACCCAGTACCAAGTTAGGAACAACAAAGTAAGTGCTTGATAGAATTAGGGGTAGGGGGTGGTTTGAGAGGGGTGAGTGGGTGGGTGAATGAAGGTGGGGGGGTAGATGGCAGAGTGTTAACGATTCAAGAAGAAAACATGGGAAAAGCTAGTTTAGTTTACTAATAGGAAATTTGGTAAGTAAATCAGGCGGAAGTGACGGAGCTAACGGAAGAAGCTGGAGAGGGCCTTTGCGAGGGTAAGTATGACGTCATGTCACGTGACTGACTAGTCACTTGTTTCATATTTTTAAATATGGTCTGGTTTGTGACTGTCATGACTCTTCCAGCTTTTTTATAGAATGGGACATAAATAATTAGAACGAAAATGATGGTAGTATTATATATATATAATTTATTTATTTATTTGAGGTATTTAACTTGATGGTAGTATTATATATATATATATATATATAATTTATTTATTTATTTGAGGTATTTAACGTGCACTTTATAAATTGACTGATTATATCATCACACGAGAAGTTCTATTAGCGAGAGCGAAAGGGCGTACAAATTTTGCCAGGAAAGGTATTTTCATATATGTACCTTCCAGCGTTATTTTACACGCCACAATCGACTTGGGACCGACGGCTTTACTTCCCTCCGAAGGAAGTTGTGCTATGGATTTTTATAGCTCCAGAAAAGTCCGTCGATGCTGGCTGGGTTTGAACCAATGATCATTGGGTCCTGAAGCGAGCACTTTATCTAAAGACAACCAAGGTTTAAACTCTAAAGTATATTATATATATATATATATATATGTATGTATTTAACGTACACATTCTGAGCTTCTGATTACCCTATTTGACCTAATAGCTACTATTAGCAACTTTACTTTCCACGCCAGCTACAATTAGAATCCCCAGCTACTATTAGGTCAAATATGGCATGCCTATATCCATACAGTACTTAATTATTACATAAACGTATAACACAAACGGGTAGTAAGACAAGCTGATAAAAATAATACTACCAATCATTGGAACAGAGATTTAAAAAAAAAGGTCTATTAAGGTAGAGAAAGTGAGGGTAATATGGAATACCATTTACTTTTTCAATAATATCAAAGCGTATTTTCAGATTTTTTTATTGAGTTCCATATTAAACTTATCATTAATATTTTTAAAATATTTTTAGTGTTTAAAGCAAAGTTAATAACTTTTAATGTCCTGTAGGAATACTTAAAAGAGATGTGAAACAAATGATGGCAATATGGAATCGGGAGGGCAATTTGGAATATTACACATTTTACATTAAAAATTAATTATATTTACTAGAACTAACAAATGTTTCATAATAAAGTGTAAAAAAAATGCTAATATTATGTGTAAACAATAAGATAGTAATAATAACGAATCGTTGAAATAATACATTATAATAAAAAATAACTAATTAATAAATCAGTATTAATAATGAATTATTAAAATATAATAGACTAAAATATTGTATCAGGTTACATTGTTATATTAATGGATTTCTTAAGTGTTAGGAAAAATGTTTAAGCTTACGTTGACAAAATAAATCACTTGCCAAATACTTGAAAAATGTGCGGGCATTATGGAGTAGTATTCCTTATTGCCCAACTCAGCATTTTGGTAAACAATATTTTTTGTTAGGTTATAATAAAATTACAGTAAAATAAAGTTTTACCTTAAAGATAAGCATGAGTGAGCCTTAACCTAATGATTTGATTAGAATGAATAAGAACAGTAGAGTAAAGAAATATAGCATGATAAACAGTAGCCTGCAAAAGTTTTTGTGACAGCCAAAACAAACAATCGTCTCTCACAAAACAATCAGTTGATCTGTCGAAGCGATCTGTCACTAACTGTTCGAAATTGTTTTCTGTAATAGTTGAAATAGTTAACGATAGATTGTGACACTTAACACATGAGAAACAATGGTATTCCTTACTGCCCAACTGTTCCATAATACCCGCGCGTCTCCTCTACACATCTACATTAGTATCTTTTTCCTTAATTTATGTGTGTTCAATTCCAATATTTTTTGTGTTATTACCTAGTTCTTAAATATAAAGATTTTATTTAAAGATTTTTTTCTAAAATATTAATTAATTAATTAATGCCAAAATCTAAAGGTGACCTGGTGGTCTAAGGGTAAGGTGTCAGACTTCTGTGCTGAGGGTCCGGGGTTCAATCCTCGGTTCCGGCACAGATTTATCTGATTGCCAAACCTTTCCTTCACCTCTGACAAGATGTGTATTAATCACAACTTGTGATTGTGAGGAATGCCAGGCCTCCACCGTGGTTCGGATTCCACGTTAAACTGTAGGTCCTCCATTTCATCTCACAATCACCCTACCATTGCACATTAGCGTAAGTGCGTATAACCCGAACGGGTAGTAAGACGCGGTGCTAATAATAATAATTAATGCCAAAACATACTTATATTAAAAAATCGAGATATAGACACGTAATAATTCTCTCAATTTGTTTCTAATTTTCTTTATGTGACATCTTAATGCAACGTTTTAGGAAAGTGTTTTATATTAAGGTGGAATATGCCTGTTAACAGTTACCTGATGACAGCGACCTGGTCGCAAACAGGAGTGACTATGGGTCTACTTTAAATACATTACTTGACGTTCTGGCAACCTGGCCGGAGCATTTTTGCTGCGATGATCATATCGAAGAGACAGCCACCTAGGTCAGCGAGAAAGAATTAATCGCTGTCAGGCCATACGGCTTTAAATACAATGGTCCGTATCGTTTTATGGAACTACTTCTCTATTCTGTCTAAGCTAGTACTCCCTTTCGTCTTTCATCTACAACCACCTTTTGTCATGTCAATAATAAAGAAAGGAAATAACACTATAAAACTTCTTATCTCAAGGTAAAGAGGAAAGCTCACTGCTAGTTCTCAAATATCTTAAGATTTTCTGTTTTAAGCCCATCAAAAAAAATTACTGTATTTGTTAGAGGAAGGCTAAATATACAGATAGCCCTTTTACATCAAGTGTTGTCTCATAGCACCGATAATACCGATTTTATGCTTAAGAAGTCGTTAAAATTGAGCTATTGTCACACGGTCACTCATTTATTTCTATTAATAAAACTCAAAATATAGGAATGCTAAGGAAATAGAGCCCTATTGGAATATTTTGACTTTATTTTGGTGTAAACCATATTTTGAAATAATGCATCATATAATTAAATATTGCGTTAGAGCTGAACGCCTGCGTGGCAATTTCTCGCTTACCATGGCAACTCCCTTAACTCTAAGTTACACCTTTCTCCTTAACTCATTGTGATGATTATGTGGACTGTCCTGAAAGGTAGTAAGACGCGAAGATCCGGGGGAGGGGAATGTAAGTGATAACCTTTCAAATGCGCTCATTTCCAAGAAATATTTTATGTTCTCTTTCGTAGTTGATGGAGTCGGTAAAAACTCGGTCGGTAGAAACGGGAGAAAAATAATAGAGTTAACGCGGTGAAAGGGAAGAAGCTGTTGTTGTTTTTCACGCGAGTCTAGTGCCGACCAATCGGTTTGTCTGTTGTTATAATCATGTGCCACCCAAACTCCTACGACCTTTTGCCTCAAAACACTTGTTCCGATAACACCCCATACCCCTCACCATCTCACTTGATCTCCCCCCACCCCCTTAAACCCATCGACACGTGGGCGTTTTCCCGCGCTTTTCAACCAAACTCGTGGGTTGAAAGAAGTTGACGATGAAAAGAATAGGGCTGCGGAGTGAAGCGTGCGAGACAAATGAAGGGGGTAGTTTTTGCGTGTGACGTAAGTAGGAATTGGGGCGAGTAAGGGAGTGGGGGAGGCTATTGGAGTCAGGGGAGATACGCACTTAACATCTGAGGTTATTCAAGTGTTAACATGAACCCTTTTTTGAGTAAGAACGGTACATATATGGTCACGTGGTTGAGATATATTTTTTTAGTGTTACGTTATATCATAAAACTATTTAAAAAATATATTATTACTACTGATATTACCTGCATCTGTGGTCGAATGATCTTCTAAGGTGTCACTATCGCAATAAGCTAGTTCACACGCGACGGGGATATCGGGCTTCGAATCCCATCCGGGTGTACTAACGCTGTTTCCTGTTAAGTTGATTACCAATATCCCTCCTCTCAACCTTCCTCATCCTTATCTCGTTAGCGTGATTATAGTAAGTATAGTCTGGACTGGTACACTCAATATCATTGCTGAGGGAACTGCAGGTCTTATGGAGAAAAGCTTTATCTTCTCTCTCTCAGTTAACTGTTGCCAAATATCTTACTCTCTGTTATGTCTGAAGGTAGTATACTGGGATGAGAAGGAGCTACTGGCAACCTTGACTAACCAGCGTTGTGAAACTTGTCATATCTAAGGGAAGATTGACCACTCGAAAACGAGAAAATGACAGCACTGTTTCCCAATAGTAACCATACATTTCCCTCAGCGATGATATTTAGAGTAGTAAGATGCTTTATCCCCCACCTCTAAAAATAAGAACAAAAATATCGTTATTTATTGTGTAAACCGGTTAATAGCATATGTGAATATAATAGTGCCTGATGTCGCATCTATAGTGAGCTTCGAACAACTCGTAGCTAACTTTCTGTCTTACCCTGCTACAACTAAAACATTTCAATACCCAACGGGGATTCAAACTAAGTATTCTATAAGTTAATGGCTTATGCATTAAATGGGGGCAGCCTCAGTAACCGAGAAATTGCCACGCAGACGTTTAGCTCTAAGGTTATTGTTAATTATACTATGTATTAGTTCAAAATATGGTTCACGCAAAAATAAATTCAAAAGATTCCAAAAGGGCTCTTTTTAACCAACATCCCTATAGTTTGAGCTTTATAAATATAATAAATGTGTGACAATGTGACAATAGCTCATTTTCAACAAATTTTTAAGCATATTTGCGGTGCTATGAGATTAGGCTTGATGAAACAGGGCTCTAGCTTTAGCCTTTATTAACAGAACCATTAATTGGTTGATAGGCTTACAACTTTTTTTTATATATATTTGAAAACAATCAACGAGATTTCCTCTTTACCGTGAGATAAGAAGTTTCGTAGTTTTCTCTACCCAATTTCTTATTGACGTGACATAGGATTATTGTAGGCGAAGCTTAGACAGAATAGAGATTTAATTCCAGAAAAAGTCACACCATTTTAAGTTAGGCGGTATGGCTTCTCACCGATCGAGACTTTCTAGCTGACAGAGGCGGCCGCCTTAAGGCGTAAAACCTAAACGATTCTGCCTCCAGCAAGGCCACACTTATTAAAATATATCCCCCGCCCGTGTTTAAGTGACAAAAAGGTCCAACAACAAGTATAAGGTGACCCTGGTTTGATTCTATGTAGTTCAAACAAAGATAGTGTTATATTTTTTCAAATGGAGATGGAAATTAACTTTGGCTTTGAATACATCTGTCATGTGACTGAGGATCATTGTGGGCGCACCTTGGTACGTTCGGAATGTGACTCTGCACCGAGACCTGGATATGCCTACCATCAAGGACCACTTCCGGAAGCTGGCGCAGTCCTTCTACGCCAGACTCCCCGGTGCCACCAATCCTCTTATCCAGGGGCTTGGGAATTACGTCATCGACCCTGGGGGGTGCCACCGACGTCCCAAAGCCCTGCTCGGATAAGCGAGAAGTGACAAACGTGGTTTGGGAGGCTCTCACACAGCCCCCCATAGAGTAGTGTCTCCGCACGTAAATCTAAAAACCTCTTAGTCGGTTCCCAAAATTTTTCTTTTTCCCCAAATAATATTAATTAATAATATGCTTTTATTTGTTCCAGTAACTTCGTGAAATGCGACAACCCGTCAGTGAATTACCCGAAAACCACACGGTGTGACCAATTTGTCGGTACGTGTTGGAATTTGCTCTCGTGCACCCCTTCAGGGTGCGTTAGAACATGCTTTTGAGTCTTGAGTCTGGAGTCTGGTCATTTGATACAATCATCTTTCAACTAAATAAGAATATTGCTGACTAATTACACCTCTACAAGGAAATCAAACCCATGAACATTTGAGCCAAATGTTCCGGGTTTATACTCCGTGTCCAGGTGTAATTTTTCAAATATATCTTAATGTAACTAACAGATATTTTTACACCGCGTCTTATTACCCGTAAGGGCTATACGCTTATGTAGTAGCTATGCCAATGGTTTAAGGAATTAGGAAAGTAATATTTTAATGAAGTGTACTCGTATTTTCATGGAAAACCATTTTGGAAAAACTCCTCATAAAACCTGACCGAGATTTGAACCCCTATCTCCCCATCATCTGCAGTCTAGTGTACTGCAAGAGTAGCGCGTTAGACCATGTGGCCACCGAAGCGGGTAGTCGATTTGTTAAAAATCTTTTTGATCTTACTAAGACAACAATAAAATAAATATTTGATAATCTTTTTAGAAATAAAACTCTTGAATCTTGATAATTATGTAGCCCTTATCAATCAATCTTTTCACATCGCACATAAGATGAAGCTCAAAGTACTTACGATTTAATCACCATAGAGAAAACTTTATATAACAAATTATGGTGGGCTCACTTATGCCCTTATTGTTCTCTTGTTTTCACACATGCGTGTCATAGACAGCCTGAAGGAAATGTAGCACATGTGTAACATGACCTGATCACTATCAAGTAAGCATTAAACCCTTATATCTGCACCAAAATAATGTCATCTACAGCATCATTGTACAACACAATGGCGGGGATTATAAAAAAAAAAATCCTGTTCCGGAATGAATGGGACAACTCACCGTAAAGGATGGCTTCGTTTAAAATAAGGAAAATATTGTGTAGAGATTTATTTTTTTTAAATTGGGGAGAATAAATTTGCTTAGAGAATATTTGCATGGATCTTACCAAATGATAGCTAATTGTATAGTTTGGAGGGAAAGGTTTATACTATGGCATCATACATTTCAAATTAACGGTATTAAAGAAAAGTTGCACTTGTTTTGATAACAAATTATTATATTTGTATTAATATTTTCTAAATAAGTAGTACTGTTCCTTATAAGCGCTATAAATTCGTGAAACGGATTTTAGTGTGTGTATTTTTTCTCTCAAACACCTTTTTGGAGCAATCAAATCTCGCAGATACTGGTGAAGGAAATGCAGCACGAGTGGAGAATCTAGAACCATATTCAAGTTATTGACTGGCAAACCTAATGTGAAGAGACCATTGGGAAGACCTAAATACAGATTGGAGGATAACTTTCAAATGTACCTGAAAGAGAGAGGGTGTAATGAGGTGGACTGGATAGAACTAGCTTGAGATGGGGCTAAGTGGCGAACTTTCGAGTTCCTAATTCCATAGAGTAAGTAAGTTTATGTTCTCATATCAGAGGATTTGTTGATCGTGTCAATATTTGAATATGCGTGTGTCAACTCTTAGATTAACCAGAGGCTTGTAATAAGATTGACAACCACTATACAATCTCAGTTTTAATTGTGTTTACTCTTGTGCAGTGACGTGTTGTGGAGTGTTGCCAGACTAAGCAGAGCTTGTTAAAATTCTGTTCCTACCTATGATATGCTATCATCAACCACTTGCGCTTCATTTGACCAACCGTATACATAATAGGTTCTGCTTTACAAACCTCCTATAGGAGTATATTTCCGTTGATACCCAACCAAAGAGTGTTCTACTGAAGGATGCGAACAAATTCACAGTTGCAGTTTATACTTTAAACTAGCTCTGCTTACTCTAGAAACGCTCCACGACACTGCTCTTGATTCACAATTTCAGTTCCAAAGATTTAAAAAAAAATTTCTTTATATTTGGTGAAAAAACGTATCATTAAAACAAAATATATGTAAATATAATATAAATAGGATGGGAAAAAGAAGCTAGACAGATAGAGTGGAGGATAGAGAGATGGAAAATACTAATATTTTAAGGGCCGGTCTTATGACTCCTGAATAAATATTAATCTGGTAGATAAATATTTCTATCTGGTCGATAAGTTAAAAGTGCGTCTTATGACTGCCAGATAGAATGTATTTATCCATCACATTTTTATCGGGAAGTTTAAGTACATGGTAGCTTTTATCTGAAAGTTAAAATGGGCGTTGCCATAGTGGCACGTTGTTTTTCATGAGGTTTCACCTATCAGAATCTGTTTTTAGGTTAAAATCTTGGTTCATGAATTTAGTAGGCACAGGCACAGGCTCTAACTATATATAAAGTTAGAACATTTAATTCACACGTTTATAAAAACTGACAAGCTATTTGTAGAGTTATAGTTTTATAAGAACAAATTATCAAAATGTGAGTACAATAAATGAAATTTTGTAAACTTTGTACCCAACTTTTGACCACATTTTGGGGGACACCGAAATTAGTACTAGCAAGACAACCTAGTTTCTGTGCCCACGTAACGCCATCTGTTTCCTCGCACTCGTTTAGCTGCCATTATATAACAAATGTTGAGCGTTGTAGCTACTAGCCAGGTTGTGGCGGTAGCAGCAGGGTCTATACGCATACGCGCACCAGTAAAAATAGTACCAACCCTGCGTTTTCTACATAAAAATATATTTATCCAACAGAGAGCTTCCGGCAGATAAATTCCGTTCATAATACGCGTATAATATTAAAGTGAGTGATAACCTTTAGCTGGTCGCTAAATTTAACCTCCCGATTGCAATATTTATCCGGTAGTCATAAGACCGGAGCTAAATAAATTTATATCCAAATTAGCATATATAATAGTTTTTCCTTTGGATGTCTTTATTTAATAGTTACTATACATTTAAAGTCGGTAATTATTAATAATGTATTTTTAGCAACCAATTCTAACATGGTATGGATGTGGAGGACATCACAGAAGAAATGCACCCATATTCGCGTGAAGAAGAGTTGGGAAAATCACCTTTCAATGCACCCTGTCGGGATCGGCCTTATTTTCCACTACTGCTTGGTCACCGCTGCGGATGGAACTGAACTAAAGTAGAACACCAATTATACCTTTTTTTTTAGCACCGCGTCTTACTACCCGATCGGTTTATAGGCTTATTGACTAATTACACTAATGGTTTCAGGGTTGAGGAAGGCTATATGTAGAGGAAGTATAACCGCATTTGCATGGAAAACCCTTCTGGAAAAAACACCATCAGTACACCCGACAGAGATTCAAATCTCGATCTCTCCGTCATTGGCAGTCTAGTATACTGAGAGAGTAGCGTGTTAGACCACGCGGTCACCGAATTGATTTGTGACAAAGGTAGTTCAAATTATCCAAAATTCGGATGGTTGGTTTAAGGGAATAATTGTTATGATGCACCACACAGATTTTCTCGACCCGTTACCTGAAAATAGAGATTATTTACTTAAAACGCATAAAACATATTAAACAAAATAATAAGTATCGTTGCAGAAACACTGAGAAAAAAAGGAACATCTCGGTACACCAAACTTCATCTCAACTCACCATTTTCCAGACCTCCATTTAAAACCTGTATTTGCTTATATTGTGAAAAATTGTGGGGGGGAAAAGTTGTAAGAACCTTGGAGACCAAATTCTATCACAATTGGTTTTAGCCTGAGACACACAGACAAATAGATACACAGAAAACTTTTTTTTTTTGTTTCAGTGGTCCATGAAACGTCAACATTCATCAAATCTCGAGTGCNTTTTTTAATGATCACAATACTTCTCTCTCCGAGGGGTCGAGACAAAGTAAAAACGTTTTCTTATACACGAAATAAAACTATTACAATAATACTATAATAATAGTATTAATAAAACTAAAAAAAACTTTTAAACCAAAGGAAACAGGATTTTTTTATCGGCGTGTCTACTACCTGTTAAGGTTATACACATTATATGACAATATTCTAATGGGGTAGGTATGAGGAAGGAAACATTTCAAAGATAATAACCCAAATTTGCGTGGAACAAGAGGGGGAAACCATTTAGGAAAAACCACCCCCCGTAGACCCGACCGAGATTCAAACCCCAATCTCCCCATCATAAATATAAGAGTTACGCCTTAGACCATTCGGCCACTGAAGTGGATGGATCTACAAATTAGCTATACATTTTATCGAAACGAGCAAGAGAAATGACCAAGGGGTCTGACCAAGCGGGGTAAGGGTACTTTTGGTCAAAGATCAAGACCATGCGTGATTCTTTATTTGAGGTAATTCTGTCGGTTGGCTATTCAGGCTGTTGATATTCGGATAGTCTTTGTTCTACTGCACTTGTTTTATTATACAATATTTGAGGTTAATTAAATTAAATTCATTTACTGCCGTGTTTTTTGTGTGCAAAGTAATCAAATGAAAAAAAAACCCTATTACTGAAACCCTCTTTTAAATAAAAGGACGAAAAACTTATCGGAATAAAACTATGAAGAGCTTGACATTAAAAAGGGATAGAACTAGAGATGAGTCTAATAATATATTTCTCGAAACCAAATCTTAAATTTTGTTTCCAATCTATAATCCAAATTCTAATCTTTAAAAATGTTTAATTTAAAAATGCAAATATTTAAAATTTAATTTAAAAAGAGTTGTTTGAAGGTGGTGTCATTGATAAATTATATTTTGTTTGTAATGCCTATTATGCTATGAACAACAAATAGAACACTTTTATAGTAAATTAATTATATTCATACAACTTTGGTAATTTTTCTTGATGATTTTGTTTTTCCTCCAACTACACAAATCTATAGAATTCCTTAAAGGTCTTCATAATTGTATTCAAGATGATTTTTTTGGAGATTTTTATGAATCTAGAATCTTTCGAATACCATAGGATCCTAAGGATTCGACGTATCGAGGATTAGAACTTCCAATCCATAGATATAACTAATAAGAGTACATCGGAATAAGCCAAATAAATGTTACAAGGTCGAACTAAAAGTCAATGAAACCAGAATGTGTAAGAAGGAAATGGAAACGGAGGGGGAGGAAGGACATATATGAGGAAGGGGGGACGATGTTACACACAGAAGAGGGGGGAGATCTTCTATAATTAACCATCTAATTGCGTGTGTGCGTGCGCACGTGTGTGTGTATGTGTGTGTGTGTGTGTATGGCAGTGATCGTAGCAATCAGGATCGCAACTGGCTGGTTCGCTTCATTGCGCACTTTGAGAGGTAGGCTGTGTACTTCCTGTCAGAGACCTAAGCAGAGGGTGTAAGCGGTGAGGGAGAAGAGGAGCATACAAGTAGAAATAAGAGAAGGATGAGGGGTAGAAGGTGAAGTCCATTCTACAGTCTAATTTTCATACGAAGGACCTTATATGACCTCTAGAAAAGTTACTAGATATACTTCCACGTATTCATACGTCAAAGTCATGTGAAGCTGTCGCTTTTGATGGATTATTATCAATACCTATAAATTAGCACTAATCATAATAAACTAAACTAAAATAAATAGTTATTCATTCTCCTTTCACGCAAATGCGCGTATATTACCTCTGAAATGCTTCCTTCCTCATCTCTACCCTATTTTGAGTAGTTATCATATATATGCTTGTAACCTGAACAGATAGTAAGACGTGGCGATAAAAAATAAAATTATTACTAAACTTTCTGGGATCCTGCGAATCACTTGGTAGGCCACTACGGACTACACTTTGATAAACACCTATTTAAATAAAATACACACTTAGCTCTTATATTTAACAAATGGAAAGGGGATAAAAAACCAAACAAAATATTACCAAGTATTTTAATTTTCAAAGAACTCTATATGAAATTCAATTAAACATGAACAACAATCACATTTCGCCTAAACATCAACACAATATTGACAAAAAGTATTAACATATTGTACAAAATAATTAAAATGAGTTAAAACTTTTTTTGTGTGTGTGATAGCTAAAAAAAAATTATACAATCATTCACAAATACAAAAAATCATTTCTATCAATATTTCTTTAGGACTTATTATACTGTTTTTGTGCAGCGCCGATTTAAATTCATACAACTCTTTAGCGGAACATTATATTAACATTTCAATCGCAGTTTCTGTAAATTACATTCCAAAATAATCCCTCCACTATATTATCAGCCTTTATTGGACAGTCTGTTCTGATAAAACTATATACTTAGCAAATATTAATAGCTAGAACACTTAAAAGCAACTCATGATGATTGCAAAATTGCAAATAAATTAAATTAAGTATTTCCTTTTGAACCAGCAAATATATAGCCAGCCATAATAATATAATTTTTTTTAGTAACGCTATAAGATCTTCAAATTTACACATTAATGGAAATATCATGTCTACCATTACTTAGAATATTTACGTCTGATGACAATCTAGCTTTGTATTGTCAATGTAAAGATTTAAAAATAGTTCTTAATGTAGTACAAATTACAGAAGATTATGTTAACTATGCATGTTTCAAATTATATATTATACTATGTGAAAATATTAATACGAAATATTTATAAGGGAATTGATCATTTGTTATGGTTTTAAACCATCATATAAATAAAAACTTTAAACCTCTTCTTAAAGCATTTGAAAAACTTTAGTATCTTAGATATTATAACAAATGCAAAGTTAATCTACATATTAAGCTTTAAAGTAACATTTAATTATGCCTTTAGTATAAGAAATTAGGCTTCATTTCTAAGTAACAAGACAAATGGTTTGGAAGTAAGACATAGTAGAAGAATACCATGGTGTTTTGAAGTGACCGTAAATCTCAATCGTTTTAAATATCTTCAGCCGTAGTAGTTCAACAATTTTGAATTGTAATGATTAAAGTCTACAGCAGGGATCGCCAAACTCATTAAGTATGGGAGGCATTTTCAAAATGTCAACTTGTTCCACGAGCTACCCATTTTAAAAATGTGTTACATCGCGTATTTTATATTTTTCTAAATTGTAGAGAAGCTTTGCCATCACACTTTTGTTCAATCGGGGGTGAGCTTTGTGTCTTGTATTCGTTATTCCAATGGAAATGATTTATAATTATTTGTAAATCTCTTATTAAAATGAGCTAGTCAAACAAGCAAATGATAAAAAAAAACACTTAGTGTGTTACTTATTGAGAAGAATAGTATTACCCACTTTTTTGGCCGCATGGTCTAGCGCGCCACTCTCGCAGAAGAATAGACAGCCAATGACGACATCAAGGCTCGAATCTCGGTCGAGTGTACTGATGGTGGTTTTTTCAACATGGTTTTCCACTCTACCTCCACCCAAAAGTGGGGGTTCATTTTCTCAAAATAAAACTTTCTTAATCTCTAAAACCATAAGCGTATAACCCGAACGCGTAGTAAAACCTGGTGTTAAAAAAAATCGTATTCGCTTTCATCCACAATTTGTTTAGTATCTGAGCAGTAGCTTTTAATCCCCATTCGAATGTAGTTACCAATATTTTATTCTGTGAGTCTACTTCTATATGGGTTTTTTCATCTTCAGTTTAAAATGATAATTCATAGAAGCTGGTAAAGCAGAGCAATACCTTCACCAATAATGAAACACGAACAAGAACTGGTTACTTTACCTTCAAGACAGGAGGTCATATCCTTAACTTGAAGCAACACTTTTCAACTATAAGTTACTTTCGAAAGCATAAAATAGATTGCTCGTGCGAGCTACATAAAATGCCACTGCGCACCACTGGTAGCTCGCGATCGACCGTTTGGTGATCCCTGGTCTACAGCAATGTTTCCCAACGTGTGGGCCACGACATTTCAATATTGTTTTATTGTTGATTAAAAAAATGGACTAACAACGTTTCATTAAAAAAATTTTTTTAAATAAATAAGAGAAAATTTTTCGAAAGCTTGAAACTATTTGTTTTCCATATCTGTCACAGTTTATTCACGTAAAAAAAATCACAAATATTGAATTATTAAGTCATAGGGATTGTTCAAAAGATACCTTTTCATTGTCAAATTATGAACTCCAAAATTGTCCCTTATTAACTTTGGATGAACACCGCACAGTAATTTTAAAGTGACTGGCGGAAAAAAAAACCACAGGAGATTATTTATAAATATGAGTTACTGCTAAATTAACATATTTTAATTTATTTTTTTGTTTCATTAATAATCAATATTACATTTATTGTAAAAATTGAGTTTGCGCTTGGTTAAAATTTTATTATTAAAAAAAATTATGTTGTGTTTATAAACTTTGAATTGATAATCCAATTAATGGCTTTCTTGTTATTAGTAATACAATAAAAACCCGTTAGACTGAGCCCCGGTAATCCAAACACACTTTTCAAAAAACGGGGGGAAAAAAAAAGTCAAATGAAATACAATTTATTGTGTAACAAACTCAAAGTTAAAAGAAAATTGTAAGAAACAGTGATATTTGATAATAAATTGTTAATATTTACCTTTTGTAGTCAAGACAATGTGTTTTCCAATAATTGAAAATAGCTACAGTACATATTTCTTGTTATAAATCAGTTAAATAAATGAAAATTTGATTAAACTCATTCAACTGTAATTTAAAATTCGTAGAAACTCTGTATCCCGGTATTCCCCCACTTAATCCGTACTACCATTAGTCCAAACATGCTTCGGTCTCAATTAGTTCGGATTAACTTTGTCCTAGTGTAGTAATTACTTTGATTGACTGTTAGCTAACTATGAAATGCTGGGCTATATTGATCTAAAGATATGTGTGATAAAACCTTGAGTTGGATAAAATTAACCCTCATATAAAAGTAACGATACGATCTGAAAATATCAAATATTCTCAGAATATTTACCAAATAAACGTATCTGGTTATTTACGGTTTTATTTATTTATTTATTGAAACTATCATCGTTTTAAGGATATTTTTTAAATTTAGTAGTACTGTTGGTTTTTTTTACTTCTTGGTCTAGTTACTAAAACACTATATTCCAGTGGTGGTTCAGGGGTTGTTACAAAGGCAAGCAAGTCTTGGCAGACGTTTAACTTTCGAACTTGTTATTTAAAAGCTATTAGACATATATTCGTTCAATACATTATTTAATGGCTGGTTGGCTAAAGAGGTTGCGAAGCGGAGGGAACAGTTTGCTAGTACAGTCCAATAAAACCCCGAAATAAAGACCACGAGAGGCGTCTTACCTTTTTCCAGTTTTACGGGAAATCACAAATCTACGATAGGATATATGATTAGTGATAGTTATATAGAAGTTATTTATTGCAAAAAATGACCGAAAGGGGCTAGAGTCAACCAGTTTGGAAATAATTACTATTTGCATATTAATAATATATTATCAGAAAAAAAGTGTTATCAAACTATTATAGTAATACTTCCCTAAGTATTACTGTATAATTTGCGATTTCGTAACTCATTGAAAGAACAAACAATACTAATAAAACTATTATGTTTTTTGTTTTGTGGTTGTGGCAACAAGGTATACTATAGTAAGTGAAATAATAAATTAAACATTATTATATTTACCCTTGTATCTTCTTATAGCTAACTAGCCACCAAAATAAATAAAATGTTTTATATAAATGACTTTGTAAACAACCGAAGATAGTTTGTATGACCTGATCAGCCTCCCTTGTTTCGGCTGGTCCGCCATCTTTATTTATGTAGAGACCACATCATTTTAGAAGATTTCTTTTGAAAAGCATTTTTAAAGTGAATCAAAAACGCCACTTGAAGAAAAAAAAAAACATCCAAAAGGTTATTTTCATACGTTCATGTTTCAATAATGTAAAAACTGCTGAAAGAAATAATTATAAACAAATTGTTTGTAGTGAAAGTTTTGACAGCCGAAAGTGACAACACTCAACATATTGTCTGGCAGATCATGTGGTTTGGTGCAAGGCCGTGAAAAGGTGAGGTCCGGGCCAAAAAAAATATGTGAGGCCACCCACACCCCTATTTTGCACGGCAGTTTTTTTAATTTTAGCACTAAACCATTATAATACATTGATACGTACTCGGTACTTATGTTACTTAATAAGTTCTCATGTTTTACGGAATATTGATCAACTCATTAAATGACTGTACTCTATTAAATGCAAACAAATTAAGTTAACAAAAGTAAATAATTCCTCTTTACGCCATTGCACTGTTGGTTGTTTGTAGACCAACAGCGGTATTACAATGGTGGCGTATTCTACTGTATTTCAGCATATTACTCGAATAACGTAAATCGTAAATTACATAAAGTTAGGGTTTTCAGGAATCTGGAATGGAATCCTATCACTAAGCTAATATTTATTGCTGTTAATTTAGCTGTACATTATTTGATGCAAAATTTAGAATAAAAACTGTAATTGAATTTATTAATTTTTGGGGGAAAGGTGGCCCCCTGGAATGTGAGGCCCGGGGCAGCTGTCCCCTTTGCTTCCTCCTAGACGCGGCCTTGGTTTGTCGAATGAAAACATGCTAACTTTTCCTAGCTGTCACCCACCTCTTCTATCGTAGATAGTCTATACGCGAAGAATACACCGGACATATTTACAGTGGGCGTTAACCAACATTATTTGAGAATTTAATTAGAAATACGTGTTCAAATTATTTTAAAAATTTGTTCAATGGGTACAAGGTGTAAAAATGCATCTATTTACTGAACCAAATCGTTGAAGGGGGGAGGGGGGAAGGATATGATGTTTTACATTGACCATTTTATATTTTACTTAAGACCTACCTTTTTACTTAATTACTTACATTTCTTAGTTATATTTATAATACGCATCATTATTAGGAAACAAAAAATATGTAAACGAAGCCTTACGTGTTAGAAATTGATTGTAAAAAAAAATCCCATTTAAAGTTACACCATATTTGATATTATTTTTGTAAACGCTTAGTCACAAAAAATGGCTAAAATTTGTATCCGTCCCACTTCCAGAACAGCCGATGGTTCGTAAGTGTTTGTTTTAAATCTTTAAGACCAGACATAATTAAATGTATTGAAGAATAGTGATACAAATAATGTAGACAAATTTGTTCTTTCAGAGTATTTCCCTTTTTATGTTTATTATTTGATAGATAAATAATAAATTATAAAATCGTCTACCAGGCAAATATTGACAATAAAAATTAGGCCTTTAATGATTTTTTTAAATGTTTGAATTTATAAGGTATTCTTCAAAAGGTCCAAATTCAAATAATGGTTAAAATATTAGTAGACCTATTAGAACAAGATGTTCTTTAAAAAAAAAATCTATGGATGTAAACATCCAACTAAACATGATTGTGTTCAATGATGAAAACAAAAGTTCAATACATTTAAAAACATCAAAATGTGTATAATTTAAATTAAATTACTGAAGGGGTTGCCTCGGTGAACGAGAAATTGCCGTGCAGACGTTTAGCTATAGCACACTAATAATTAATTCTACGATGCGTTATTTCAAAATATGGTTCACGCCTAAATAAAGTCGAAAGATTCCAACAGGGCTATTTTCTCTTAACAACCCTATAATTTGAATTTTATTAACATAAAAAAAGCGTGAAAATAGTAAATTAGTTCATTTTCAACGACATTTTAAGCATATTTACGGAGCCATAAGATATGGACTTTCTGTATCAAATATAAAAAAAATTTGATAGGTTCATAACAGAAAATTTTAAGATATTTGAGAGCTAGCAGCGAACTTTATCATGATCTAAGAAAATGCGTATGCTTCTTTCCGATTGACATGACAAAGGGTGGTTGTAGGTGAGGGGTAGAAGCGAGTATAATCCTGGACATAATAGAGAAATAGTTCTATAAAACGACTCAGACTATTGTATTTTTAGCCGTATGGCCTGACAGCAGTTGATATTTTCTCGCTGACCGAGGCAGTCGCCTTAACACTTGAACAAATTCTTTTTACGTTAATATTCACGTAATCTATTAATTACATATCATATTCAACTTCGTGTCTTGAAAATGTTATTTTTATCACCTTTTCTAAAAAGTAAAAAGCTCTAAAAATGCACATTTATTTTTCTAATTTGCTATTTACAATCATTCCAATTCATAGTTCAATGACGAATAGTAAGAAAAACCTAACGATAGTATTCATATTAAATAGGCGATAAGAATCATTATATGTATCATGTCCTAAATGATTAGTTTTTAATGTCCAAGTATTCCTGTACTTTTTTTCCCCCCCCCCATGGTTGGTTTTATTTGACATAGAATCGCCACTAAAAAATAAACAAATCTAGTATGCATTATGACACAGTCAATGCACATAACCAATTATTCTTTTTTTTAATAATACTCTCTAAAAGCGTAATTACTCGAAAAACACATTTTTCACAAAAGTATGAGGGGGGTCACATTACAATAATTGATGCATAGGAATACTCGTATGTAGGACTAATGACTTGTGATGTATGACGTCACCAGATATGGTTTTACATTATATTTGTACATTGAGGCCAACGCAAACATTCATAAAGTATTTTTTATTATTATTATTTGGTTCTCTGTAAAGTTTTATTTACTTTCCAAACAATTTCTGATATTGGATGTTTAACATGTGTTTTCTTTGGTAAACATACAACATATTCGGATTATTTCTACGACTATTTAACATTAAAACTGTCAAAATAGGACACATATCTGTTTTAAGCAAAGCACATAACTACGGCCATTAAAAAAAGTATAATGTTTATATTAACATTTTTTTAAACTTTTAGTTTATTTACAACGTATACATCACCGGTTTTTATAAAAACAAATTATTAAGTCAATTTATAGTAATTTTAAATTATTATTTGAATGTTTATGGAGATCACAAACATCGACTAAGCAATAACAGCTAAATTTTTATAGTTTTAGCAATAATAGTAGTTTTTAAACCTTTACGGTTTTTAGTTTTGTCAAAACCATATACTTGGTGTTTATTTTTTATCCAACCACCATTTTAAAGGCATTGGGCCTACCTATAGAAATTATATGTATATACATATATATAACAATTCATGACATGAACCCGCAATCGAGCTATACCAACCGAACGACCGCCAACATCAGCAATGATAGTGCTAACATTGGCGGATAGAGGGTGGCATATGGTCAGCACAACTGACCCCCTCTCGGGCCGTTAATCTCAGTTTTCTAAGTTTGAGCTGCTACTTATTTGTCAAAGTAGCTCCTCACTTGTCCTCGCGAGGCTGAGTTTGACCTCGTTACAGACTCAATGCTTCACAGAAAAATTCTGGAGGCGCCGGGGATCGAAGCCGAGACCTTTGAATCTGTAGCCAGGAATTTTGACCACTAGATATATATTTTTGTTTTGAAAAATAATATGAAAGCCACAAAAAAATTTCGGGAAGCTATTATTTTAGTCAGTAACTAAATATATCTTATCTACTCCCCGCTTCCCCCACCCCTCCCCAAGAATTAATAAAGAGGTGAAATTTATGTAAATGAAAAAAAATTAAATAATAATACTAGCTATTAATTCTCTAAATAAAATACTACAAAAATAAATTAATCAATCTTATTGAACGATAAACGGAAAACAATGACGAAAAGTTTTTAACAATAATTGTAAATATACAAGAAGCTTCTGTTGAATATTGGATTCTTTTACAATCACCATATTCTCAAATATGAGCTAATTATCAAAAGATTTTAAGTTAAACATTGAAACACACAAATGATTAATTAATGGTAATGATTGGAGTTATTATTTTTAAATTAGCAAAAAACTGTCAGATAATATTTTTATGGCTCTATATATATATATATATATATATATATATAAATACACGCCCCCAAATTAGAAGAATTTAGGAGAGTATGAAGTTGCCAAATCTTCGTGCTATCATTATTTTTTCTATCTAGTTTTAACTAAGGTCCTAGATTTGTAAATGTGACAACACCGCTTTACTAAAATTGAGCAAAGTGTAAATATTTGTTTGTCTCCAAACAAAATGGTTGAATGTTTTTGTACGAAATTAGCCTGTACTTGTAGTAATGAATTATTTAAAACAAATCTATTAACAAAATTATTTCTCACACACTTTTGAAACGGTTTTTAATATTCTCGTCTCATACTACCGATAACACCTCACTTAGCTATAGGCCGGTTCCACTCTTAAATAATGCAGTACAGGCTGTTATGGTCACCATCTTTTTCTAACCCATTGGTTTCCCCGTAAGTGCTGTCCTTTTTCTACCCAGTGGCGTTGCCGTTTTAAAGCTTAAAAATTAACATAGCTATTTATATGATTTTAGCATGCTGTATGATATAACATTCACTGATGCATCTAGCGAAAGCAAAATAAACTAAACAAATAAGCCTTTTTTTTCACAAAATATGAAAATTAACATTGTATGTAAGTTTCACGAGTTTCTAAATATATCATGTCATACATAAGTCTCATACCAATTGTGTGGGAAAGCCAATAATTTTATGGTGGCTGTAATAATAGTAATGAACAACGCCTGCAAGGTTTTAAACGGATATCTTATGCACGAGATTAAAAAATAAATAAAACATATTATACATCTCGAAATATTTAAAGTAAAACATGAAAAAATTGTCTTGTTATAAGTTTTTTTTCTTTGGATTTTATATAGGTGCTTGGAAAGATATTTGGGCCAAAAAAGGGATGAAGCTAATGGGGAGTGGAGGAGGTTAGATAATTATGAGTTAAATACCCTGTAATCATCACAATACTTTGTTAGGATAGTCAAATCTCGCAGGTTACATTGGGCAGGACATGCAGTGCGAATGGAAGAATATAGAATTGTGTTCAGAGTGTTGACTGGTAAACCCATTGAGAAGAGACCATTGGGAAGACCTAGACGAAGATGGAATAACATTAGAATGGACCTGAGGTAAATCGGGTGTAATGAGGTGAACTGGATATAACTAGCTCTTAATAGAGATAGGTTGCATACTTTTGTAAGTGCTGCAATCAACTTTCGAGTTTCTAATGCCATAGATTAAGTAAGTAATAGGTATATTACGTAGAATAAATAGCTTAAATATATATTTTTTAAATTACGGAACAGAAGCAGCTCTCATTTATATGGGGTGTCGTTTTAAAGTTGCAGGGTGAGAAATATGATTTACACTTTGCCTGGTCTTGAAGAGCACAGTTATACATTTGTGACGTTGAGAACTGAGGAGCTCTCAGTTCATACAATTCACATGAAAATTGTTAGTATTGACAACACGTGCAACTTTTAGTCACTTTTACATTCATATATAAACAATTAATATACTTCTTTATCCATGTACTTCTATAGGCTTGATTTTATTTCAATTGCTAAAACAAGTTTAAATATTTGAAAATATATTTCATGTACAAACCACAATTTATCATACCATAATATACTTTCGGTTGAAGAAACCAGCTAGCCGCACTCATGGTCGACATGTCTAGGGCGTTATATTCTCACTGCTATTTGTCATCGTTAGTAATCCTGTCAGGGTTCAAATCCTCGCCAAATTCACTGGCATTAATCCAACATTTTAACACAGTTGGTAGCGCGTGTGCCAAATGAGCTTGTGAGTCCCGGGTTTTATTGTTGGCATGTTCGAAGATTTATTATGATTAAATTGTCGGATGAGGGATGAATGCTGTGTTTTTATTAGTATTAGGCTAGTTTTTAAGTCGTGTGTTTATATAATCAGAGTGTTCGAAAAGTATACGTAAAATACACCTAATAAAAAATATATCTTTAGATAGTTTTATTAAGTGATGTTTTCATAGTTCCAGGAAAATACTGTTGAATAGGGGTGTGCGAATTCCACTTTTTCATTTTGAAACGAACTCGAATCTAATATATGAAATATTCTCGAAGCCGAATCGAAGTTCAAATATTTTCTTCTAGTTGTTTTATGCTTGAAAAAATATTATACTGTGGTTATTTAATAATTTAATGCACTAAGATTAATCGGAAAATAGTTTATTGAACCACTGAAATTATTCGAGAAAGCGGACTATACTGGATATCATCTCCGAGAGAAATGTATGGTTACTATTGAGGAGCAGCGTTGTCATTCTCTTGTTTTCATGTGGACAATCTTCCCTTGAATATAAGACAAGATTCGCAACGCTGGTTAGTTGATGTTGCCAGTAGCTCCTTCTTACCGCAGCACACCACCTCCCAACATAACTGAGAGCGAGGAGATTTGGCAACAGTTAAATGAAAGAGAGAGCTTAGATAAAGCTTTCCTTCATAAGACCCAGGGCCGTAGCGAAGGGGGTGGGGGGGTAGCAGGGCTAGCCGCCCCGGGCACCGAGCTGGAGAGGCGCCATCAAGATGTAGATTTTTTAAATTTAAAATGTAAGATTACGAAATTTATTTAAACGCGTAGTTAAAAATACGTATACAACTCTCCTTTAAGAATAAAAATGAGTCCATTTCGACACACACACACACACACACACACACACACACACGTGGCACAGTGCACTAATTCAACCAATAAAGTTATACAAATTTACAAACAATGTTAATCAAATAAATATCATCACAGTGCACGAGCACATTTCACATTTAAACTGTCACACGCTTCTCAGCTAAATTTGAATTACGTTGAAAACGGAAAAAAACCCCAATAAGAAGCAGATAACATTGTCCAAGCCAAGCATTAGCAAAAACTGGGTTAGGTAAAGAAGGTGGATCTTTCAACCACTCCGCTACCACTATAACAAGGTATTGAAAGTAGGCCATCTCCATCAGCACTTTTAGAAAATGAACTCTTTACTAAAGTAACTAAGAATGTAAATGGTAGTGTAATTGTACATTCAGAGGGCTCCACACCAAATCTTAACCAGTCCTTTCCAACATTTACTCTTTATGAAGATGTAAAGGAACAGGATTTGGAAAATGAACCAACCGAAATTCAACTAAATTTTAATGATCCCACAACATGGTCTGATTTGAATGACTATGTGAGAAGCTTATTAGTTGAACATGGTCCAGAACAAAATAAAACTGGTAATTTTCTTTTATCAATTAATTCAGAAAAAAGCCTTTTACGGAAAGTTGGTTCCATAAAAAAACTTCTTAACGGAGAAAGTGTAGAACGAAATTGGCTAATTTACAGTGAAGAGAAAAAATCTATTTACTGTTTCCCCCTTCATGCTATTTGACAAGCATTCTAATTCATGCTTGGCAAATACAAAATGAGGATTTTCTGACTGGGAAAAATTACACCCTCGAATTCCAGAGCATGAAAATTCTGTAGAGCACCGTGAATGCTATATTACTTGGAAAATCTTTGAACAAAGGATTAAAGAGGGCAGTACAATTGATACTGAACTAAAGGAAATAATCATAAAATAAAAAGATAAATGGTGGCACATTCTCATAGTTACTGTTGATTGCATTTTTTTGTGCAGTCAACAACTTGGCTTTTCGAGGTTCAAGTACAAATATATGTGAAGCCAATAATAATGGACTTTTTTTAAAATTTGCTAGAGTTTGTTTCTCATTATGATAAACAGCTAAAAGAGCATATTACTGTAATCAAAGAAAAAAATTATTTCCAAATTACTTTTCTTCAACAATTCAAAACGAGCATCAATTTAATAGGCGACACTGTACGCCAAGAAATATTAAAATATATAAGAGAGGCAAAATATTTCTCGTTCTCACTTGATTGTACACCAGATGTAGCACATCATTAACAAATGTGGCAGATTATTAGGTACGTGAAAGTTTCGGAGGATGTTTGCTATATTGAAGAAAGTTTCATTGATTTCATAAAAACTAGTAAAACGACTGGAGCTGGTTTAAATGAAGAGATTCTACAAAAAGTAGATGCCGATGAACTTGATATTCATAATTTCCGAATAAGATAATGGTTCAAATATGGTGGGGAAGTATTCAGGAGTCCAGGCCCTTATATAAACAATTAACAGCCATGCACGTTTTCTGCCATGTGCTGCTCATTCATTGAACTTGGTTGGTGTTCACGCTGCTGGAGTGTCTCCAGAAATTATCACAGTTTTTGGAACAGTACAAGAACTGTACAAATTATTTGCTTTCAGTGTCAAAAGGTGGGAAATATTATCCAAAAATCTTTCTACCACTCTCAAGCGTCACTGTGATACAAGATGGGCATCCAGATATTCCACTGTTCATGCACTTTATTCACAGCTTGATAAAGTCGTCGAGGTCTTAGAGGAAAGTTCTAATTTGTTTGTTCCTCTGTTATGTGGGAAAAAATACTAAATCAGATCTCCCGCGTGAATGAACAGCTACAGCACAATGATATGATCGTGGACCATGCAGTTAGTCACTTGACTGGATTGAAAGATGCTTTACAAGCAGGGATTAATGCTATACTGGATGAAGCATCGAACATCTGTGCTGCAACAACTCTTGAAATTGACTGCTTCTTCGAAGAGAAAAGGGCAAAGAAGAAGAAAAGACTGACTTTTTAAAAAAAGTGGGGACACTGTTTTGACAGGAAAACAAAGGTTCAGTGTGGACTTTCATGTTATTTTGGACAAAGTCTTAGAACAAATGAAGTGGCGTTTTAAATGTTTTAGTGAAGTGCTAGATTACTTTAAAAAAATTTAACGGGAAAGTCTTTGCAAACTATGACTGTAGAAGATTTAAGAGCTAGCGCAAAACGCTTATAAAATAAATATGATAAGGATCTGTATGCTTCTAAAATAGAGGAGGAAATAGCTAGTTTTAAGTTTCAGGCCAGTTCTTTATTTGAAAAAAGTCAGGGTTTTTCAAAAGCAACCTCTCTTGACCTATTAAATTTAATCAACAAAATGTCCATTGCCACATCTTATCCAAGCTTAATAATTGCTTTCAGATTATTTTTAACAATGCCAGTTAATAATGCGTCTGGTGAACGAGGTTTTAGTAAGCTGAAAATAATAAAAATTACTTAAGGCCATCAATGGGTCAAAACAGGTTAACACACCTGGAAATTCTACCAATAGAAAAAGATATTGCTAAAAATATTAATTACGATGAAATAGTAAATGATTTTGCTGCTGTTAAAGCTAGAAAGGTGTAAACTGTAAGTATAAAAGAAATCTGTTGATATTTTTAAAAATAATGTTACTTCTACATTTTGTCATAAGTAATTGAGGTAGCAATTAATTATAAACAAAAAGTATTCTTCATTCTATTCAAACTATTAAAAAAAAAATTTCTTTACTACAGCACCTATTTAAGCTCATAGAAACAGCACAGGCTATTGAATACAATTATTTATTTAGGTTAATTTTTAATAAAAAAATAGTAAATTATAATAAATATTTAATACGAAAAAATAATGATTTTGTTATTATTTAATACAAATTAGCAAATTATAAACGGGACAATAATTGCAAGCCACAATAATAATAGTAAGATTTTTGTTATACAGCTAATGTATTACATCTGCAACAGGTATACAATACCATCTGACACCATCCCCTGCTCCGGTATGTCTGGGCGGAAACGGGTGGTTGGAGGAGGGGAGGGGGGGGGGCGCCAATTGTACTGTTTGCCCCGGGCGCCAATTCCTCTAGCTACGGCCCTGAAGACCTGTAGTTCGCTCAGAGATGGTATTCAGTGTAAGGGCCTCTAGGAAAGGGAGAACATATTGGTTTGAAACGTACCTGAGAAGTCTTATCAGTCGTGATATACTGTTGTTGTGTTTCGTTGAAGGCTTACATTTTGTTTGGTGATTTAACCGTGATTATTACCGAACGTAAAATTAAGATAATAAACGACTTACAATATGACCAATAACCAATATAATAATGTGTGGATGAGTAAACTAACTGTTCAAGAAAGTGCACACACATTCGCATAGATAGAGGAGGGGAAAACAATATTTTTTACCTGGTTTGTGAAAAAATCTTTAGTTCAAATTGGAGTGCATTTAGTTTTTCTTCTATTCAAATGCCCAGAAGTTTAAATTATTGATTTATTTTTTAGTTTTTTTTTGTTTAATTTTATTATTTTTTCCCAATTTTTTTCTGGAAAAAAAAATACCCAAGTTTTTTCTCCTATTTTCCAAGCGCATGGCACACTGGCACCTGGGGACAAGCTTATAATTAACTCTTAATTAACCCATTTCAGTGGCTGAATGGTCCAAGGCGTCACTCTCACAATAGACTGGATTTCTGATGGCGGGAATATCGGGGTTCAAACCCCAGTCGGGTGTAGGGCTTACTGAGGGTTGTTTTCCAAAATGATTTCTTTATCTTTCTCCAAATTTAACCCTACTCCTCCCATTAGCGAAAAAAGTAAATAGATGTATAGCCCGAATGGTTAGTAAAACGCTGTGCTAAAAAACACACTTCTAATTGCACATGCTTTTGTCCCACGTGGAAACTTAAATTATATGAATGCGAATCCGAACCAACAATTTCTTAGAAGGGGTATTCCGCACCAGTGATCACATGGTCTAATGGGGGAGGCTGTTAAATTACAGCGTTGTCAGTGACGAGGAGATCTAGGTTCGAATCTTGGCCGAGTACGCTATGCTTAGATGTGTCGTTTGAACATGGAATGTTATCACCTTTACATATCAATATGGGTACCCTTCTTCTGTAGTACCTTCCTCATCCTTACCCATTAGATTAAATAAATAATGAATTTGATGTTAATGTGTTTTTTTTAGCACCTCCTCTTACTACCTGTTCAGTTTATACATATATGTACTAATTTCGCAAATGGGATAGGGTTGAAGGAATGTTGAATTAAGAGGAAGTGTACCCATATTTGTGTAGAGGGAGAGTGTAAAATAATTTAAGAAAAACCATCCTCAGTACATCCAACCGTGATTCGAACCCAGATATCCCTGTAATCGGCAATCTTGATTATTACGAGTGATGCCTTAGTCCAGTGGTATTCAACCTTTTTTGTTCACGTACCCCCAGACATAATTTCTCTTTGAGTCTGCACCCAGTAAATTGTTGGTCCATAGTGCAAGTTATACATATTCTATCATCTACATCTAGAAGAGATAGAGAGAAAATTTTGCTCCCAAACCGTATGACCTTACGTCCAGGTTTCTTGTAGCTGACCCTAAGACCTTACGTCCAGGTTTCTTGTAGCTGACCCTAAATATGAACTCGATTATTCACTGCTATCATGAAATTTTATAGGCTATGTACTTAGATTTTACTTACCTCCTAACATGTATTCAAGTACCTCCGGTTTAATACCACCACCTGAGATTATGCGGCCACCTAGGCAATTGATGTTGAAGTTATTATTAAAAATATTGATTGGGTAACATTGATATTAATTAGGCAAAGAGCGGACATTTTTTTCTTACCTTTCTTTTGTACATGTGTGTACAGTCCGATTTCGTTAGAAAGATACTTTTCGGACAGCCATAAAAGTTACTAAAAATATTATATATCCATACGTCAAATCACCTTATTTGCAAATATAGCTTTTTATAGATGTCAATACCCACTAAACAATACTTATAATAAAGTAACGCAGACACAATACACAAAACAATGTTTCAAACTAAAAACTAAGAGTAACATCATTTTTACTGTCCAAACCGGAAAACCTTCCATAATCCAAAGTTCCTTTTAAAAATATTAACTTTTTTAAATACCAGTTATATTGTTTATTTCACTTGTAATATATTGTGTTTTTGTATGCGAACTAGTTTTTATTATAGACCCATGCAAGATATAAAAAATGTGAGAGTAACTGCTTAAGATTTTTTTCATATCATCGCGCTTTACTACCAGTTCGGATTATACGCTAATGTACTAATGACGCTAATGTTTTTAGGGATGAGGATGGTTATATTTAGAGGAAGTATACCCGCATTTGCGTGGAGGGAGAGTGAAATTTTTTTTTTTGAAAAACCACCCTCAGTACACCCAACCAAGATTCGAATTTTGATTTCCCCGTCATCGGCAGTTTAGTATACTGCAAGAGTAGCGGGCTAGAAATTCTTTTAACTAAAAAGGGTAAACGTTTTTAGCTTGGGTAGAAGAAAAAGCTGTTTCTTGCCTGAATATTCTTCATAGTAATCTTCTCAAGTACTAGCCAAC
>CABFWB010002094.1:52884-63249 GCA_902151455.1 Timema bartmani | reverse complement strand
GTTTCTGTGGGACGCGCCGGTGACATCGTTCAGCGTTCTGTGAAGACGTAAAGAAGTACACACGTGTTGCGCACGCCATTGTGCTACTTGTGCGTCTACGTCCAAAATAGACCCAAAGGTGCTAGTGTGCACTGCTCTGGGTGCGGCGTCACAGGACGCAGGTCGCTTGTTTGAACATGGTAATAGCAAAGACACGGCGTGACAACGAAACTTACGCACGTCTCCAGTTTGTACCGGGTCTCAAAACACGCGTGGTCAAGGGCGTTAGGATGTTACCGTCAATTAACAATGGCCTTTCTTGGGACCCCCTAGC
This sequence comes from Timema bartmani, assembly GCA_902151455.1. NCBI lineage: Eukaryota > Metazoa > Arthropoda > Insecta > Phasmatodea > Timematidae > Timema > Timema bartmani. The sequence continues at coordinate 62,936 of CABFWB010002094.1, read as the reverse complement.
GAGGAAGGTAAGGAAGGGGTGAACTATGAGGCTCACTACGGATTTGAAACACCGTCGTGCAATTTCATATGGAGATTTAGCATACTTATATTTTTTTATGATTAGAAATTTGACTAGATTTGACTAAAATTATTAGTGTTATCTTATAGTTGACCTCGGTGGTCTTGGATTAAAAGTCCTCTCCTCGGGATCCGATGCTCGTGGCTTCAAAACCTAAGCCGAGGACAACGGGGTTTTTTCCTTGAGAGACTAAAATCCGTAGCACAACTTCCTTCGAAGGTAAAGTAAAGCAGGCGGCCTCATGTCGATTGTAGTATGTAAAAGATCCGTAGACGGTAGGCGAAAGAAACTTTCCGGCCAAATTTGGTATGATTTTTCACGCTCGCTCGTAGAATTCATTCCGTTCCTCTCGGGAAAGTGTCGGGGGTTAGCGTCAGGAAAGGAATCTGGATGTAAACAAAAAAAATCCACCAAAACAAATATGACAAGTTCTTGTGACTTGACGTATAATAAAAACGTCGACCATGAACGAGCGGGATAAGATGTACTAAAAGAAGAAGATTAGTGTTATTTTATATGTCCAAACATAAGATAATTGGGGTATAGTAGTGGTTCAGAGTTACAATAGACAAAGAGTTGGAAGTGCTTGAGAATATGGGAAAAAAACTAAATATGGCTTAAACCCAATAATTCTTTGGTTTCCTCTTTTTATCTTAGTTAATGGCGAGTACAGAAGAACCTACTCATCATCCTAGAACCCAGACCCATGGATATAATTTATATTCAACTTTGTACCCCAAAGTTGTTGGTGCCTAATGTAAGTTATACATATTCTATAATACACATCCAAAATAAACCAAATAAAATACATAAAAAATAATGTATTAAATTATATGTTTTAAATGAGGATTTTTTTTTTTAATTTTAAGTACCCTCTTAGATATCTTCACGTACCCCAGGTTGAATACTACTGGTCTAGAGGACCTTAGTTTGATCCCTGGTGTTGACAAACAATTTAATCGGTGCGTGAAGAAAGAAACTAAGTAAAAAATATATAGTCTGTGAATTGAAAAATGACACCTGGAAACGGGAATCGAGATCTAGATGCGAGTAAATCCTCACCAAAACCAATATAATAGCTTTGGTTATTTGATTCTTAAACAAATATAGGCTTTAAAAAAGAGGGGGGGGGGGAGATTCTTAACCCACTGGATAAATCCCTGAGCCACGAGACCTATAAAAAAACTACTAAGCAAGCCTAAGAAATGATTAATAAATAAGATTGTTTTACCTTCTTTCTCCTGAAATGTTACAAAAATTGACTTAGTTCATTCCTTTTTACACTTTAAATCACTGAGTTATAACTTTTGAAAATTTATTCTGATTTAATCGAAAGGGGCTCAACTCAACTTGTCCTGACCATCGATTCATAACTTTGTAAAAAGGAGCCAAACCCAATTTTTGAGGTGATACATTTTAAGTGTAGAAAAGAATCGAACCAAAAATCCTTAGATATACCGTTTAGTGTTTTTGAGGGGGCAATTTGTTTAAGGGTCAAATTGTATAGTTTTGTATTTATTTCGATTTATTTGAGATATTTAACCTGCACTTTCAGAACCGACTGATTATATCAGCACACGACTTATAAACTAACTTAAATTTAGAACAGACACAACATCCAGTCCCTATCAATTAATTTATCACCGTGGAAGGGGAAACCCGAAGTTAATCATGATACTTTTTTCGGCCATGCCAGGAATCGAACCTGGGACCCTTAGCTCAATAGACAGACATGCTACCGACGGAGATAAGGTGTAGGACGTCAAATAGTATCCTTACTGCTTAGTGGAGTAATGCGGAGTGTTGCCAGGCTAAGCAGAGTTAATTTAAACGGTATCTATAAATGGTTCTATGACCCAGTAGAACACTCGTTTGGCCAGGGATTTATAGAAATGTGAGTGTAGAGAACAGCCTATATTTGATTGTTCAAATGGAGAACCCTGCGTAGTCCAAATCTTATTACCCTGACAACTATTCACCTTATTGGTCTAAATGCCTGGAGTACTGGAAGGCAAGATCGCATTGGTAATATTCCGTGCAGTAGCTCGATGGCTTCCAAATGCAACTCAATCGTGAATCTGTGTGTATATATATATATATCGGTGGTAGGGGTGGTTGAAGGAGGGAGGGGTGTATGAGTTTATCGGAGAAGGCGGCGGTGGCTCCCATATTGATCAGTACTGGTCCCCCCTATGACCGGTCACACGTGATAATATAACGATAACACAATTAGGCCCGTGTCCGCAACACTTGTAATTGATAATGAGGCCGGTCCTGCTATTGATAGTCTGATGATCAAGGGGGTGGACGAGGGGGACGAGATACCCTGTGGCTGACAGGACTAGCTAACACACGTCATCCAAGCGACATATCGTCTCTGGTCGACCGCACTAGACCCTTCTCCCACGCCAACAAGAGCTTGTCCGGTGTCTGGGACCACCAGGAGGTAGCTGGGAGCCACATCTTGTCATTGCAGAACGTCACAGTTCTGTCAGAATCGGAGGAAACCCAATTAAACGTCGTCTCAAACCAGAGATTATGATAAATTTTTTTTTGGAGGGGTGTTTAGGCCCGTATTTATAGTCTAGTCTTTGGAGTCGACCAATCTACCAGTATACGAATAACAAGTATATCGGGTCGAATGGGGGATTGGATTACGTCCGAATCTCAACCATTCATACGGCCCTAATAGCCATATTTATAGTGTAGTCTCTGGAGTCAATAAATCTCCCAGTTTACGAATAACAATCAGTTCAGGTTGAGTGGGAGAGTGATTGACATCATCAGAATATAGACTATTTATACAGCCTTAATGGCCATATTTATAATCTTGACCATGGAGTCAACCTATCTCCCAGTCTATGAATTACAAGCAAATCATTTAGAATGGGGGTTCGGATTACGTCCTAATCTCAACTATATATACAACCGTAAGGACCATATTTATTGTCTAGTCTCTAGGGTCAACCAATTTCCAGGTTTACTAATAACAAGCAGTTCAGGTCAAATGGGGTATTAGCTGACATACAAATATCGACTATATATAGGGCCTACGGCCCTAGTAGCTATATTTATATTTTAGTGCCTCTGGATAAAGCCAATCTCTCGGCATACGATTAATAACAGGTTCAGGCCGGATGACGTGTACCCGAATTTGCGTAAAGAGAGAGAGAGATAGAGAGAGGAAAGATCACCCTCAGTATAGCCAGCCAGCATTTGACCACCTGACTTCCCCGTCAACGGAAAACTAGATCGTCAAAATTGGAACGTTTGTACACGTGATAACCGGTGAGGGTCTAATTACTGTTATTTCTGAAATTATAGTCTAGATCAAGGACCGGCAGCTGGCCTATCTCATGGAAATTTTCAGTCGATCGCGTAATAGAACTACATCGTTATTAAAAATTGAGCTTTGTGCGTTCTAAACTCGAAAATATATCATGTAATCTCAACCCAACCCGCTTCGGTGGTCGCATGGTATAACGCGTTACCCTCACAGTAGACTAGCCTGCCGATGACGGGGAAATTGAGGTTTGAATCTCGGTATATAAGTAGATCAAGGCCCAAATAGTTTGACGACCCCTGGTTAAGTGAACTCTTAATAAATTTACTTTGGCATCTATTAGCACCATTCGAAGACAAAAATCCGTTCCGACCAGGATTCAAACCATAGTATCTGAGATATAGAAGTTTTTCACCAAAGTATATTACGCCCAAACGCTCCCGATTACGGCCAAAATTCTACAAAATTTGCTTTAAAATAGCCGTAAGATATTTTTATTCAACTTTAATTTCACCATACATTTTAATATTAGTAGCAGTGAGTTAATCTCTTATCTTCGTGGCCGATAGGTTAACTTGGCAGACATACAAGTATATTGGCACCTTATTCGATTCCGAGACGTACCAAGATTTGATAAGCATTTATGTATTCTTTTATAAACTCGTGAGTAGACGCTATTTTTCGTAACTGGCCAACATTTCAGGTGGAAAGGAGATATTTACTATGACAATCTAGCGATGTAATTAAGAAACTATTTCTAAAATAAAATTATATATTTACCACAAAAGTTATTTACATTAAAAAACAGAGTCAGATTTATAGCTGTAGAGGCTCCTGTACTGTTAAAAAATTGGAAGTTCCAATAATAAACAAATATTTTTATTTTAAACAATTCAACATTATTTTTTTCTTTACAAGAACTAACTGTCAAAAGCTCAAGATATTATTTAAATAAGTAAAAAATATTGTCTAACCATACATTAGATTTATAATTCTATATGTAGCCATTTGATTCTTCGTGAAGTAGGTGTTTTTTTAAATCATAGTTTAAAATAATTGTTTGTTTCATGTGTCATTAGTAAGTATGTAGTATTTTTTATATAAATAAATAAAAATTTATATCGTAATCATATTTTTTTAAAGATCTATACATGATTTCAATCTAAAAGCAATGGGAGATTTTTTTAATCATTGTAGCAGTTTGTGGAGGCCCTGGGGTTTTAGTGCCTGTATTTTTTTATTTATTTTTGGCAACGTGTCTTACTACCCGTTCAGATTAAAAGCATATGTACTTATTACTCTAATGTGTTAGGGATTATAAAGGTTAAATTTAGAGCAAGTGAACCCAGATTTGGGTATAATGAAATGGAAAACCATTCAGGATAAACCACCCCGACCGAGATTCTAACACCGATCTTCACGTCATCGACTGTCTAGCCAATTGCAAGAGTGACTGACGCTTTAGACCATGAGGCCACCGAAGACTGTCGTTAGCCCCTGTCACCCTTTCTTAAATCCAGGCCTGACAAACTGTTACAACGTAATAAATAACTTGATCATTTTATTTCGTGAACTTAAAAATACTTATGAATGATTACTTTGATCTTTAAACATTTTTTTTGTCCTTCCATATGTTTAGTGAAAACACGGTCAGAGAGAAGAAGGTGTCCTTAATAATGAGTGGCAATAACTCACCAACTGGTTGAGGTCTGCGTTGATGTCCTCTAAGTTCGGCCCGGGCTGCTGATGCCCACTGACGGAGGTGAGAATCCTCCTTCTGTGCCCCGCCTTGTGTATCTCCAGGACCGCCGTCAGCTCCACCTCCCAGATCCTCCTCACACGTTCCATGTCCTTGTAGAGGTGTTTGTGGAAGGTATCAACGTAGCAGTCCAGGTGGATACTTTTCAGCCACGTCTCTACTGGACTGACGGCGACGCTTCCGTCAGCCGTAGAGACGGCGTCCAAAGAGTTATTGTTATTGTTGTTGGCGGCGAGGTTGTTGTTGACCTTGCAAGGGAGGGATTGGGCGGCCCCCAGGATGGTGTTAATGTCACTGTCGCTGTTTAGGCCCATGTCTTTCAGGTCCTGTGCTTCGATTACTCCGTTCTGAAAAGGAAACAAGAGAAGATTTTTGTAGCCTCTCTTGAACTAGGTGGGTAGAATTGGGTCATTTTTAAATATTTTTTAGAAATGGTCCATTGATTAGGGGTTCTATGGATAGGAACGCGAGTCAAGGTAATTATTTTTGCTTCAGGGGATATGTACGTTTAGTTTAATTTTCTACAAACAGTATTCTCAACAGTTCTTGAATATTTGTCATGTACATCCGGAATTTGACAATAACATTTTCTATTTGTTAAAAAGTTTCTTGTCAGATTCCGCTATTTTGATAAAAACAATATCTAAGGACTGTTGAGATTAATATGCGTAGGAAATTAAACTGGGTGGTCATTGTCTTAAGTCCCAACGTCTCAAAAATACAGGCCAAGGCCAAGGGCTCACTTAAAGTAGGAGATACAGAAAAAAAAAAGAGGAACCATGCTAGTATGCTAGTATAATACAATGAAAAAATACTATCCCACTTCTGGCACCAAAACGTGATAAATATACTTAAGAATGATAAACTATTCTCCAGATTATATATTTATAAAATTAAGCTCATTACATATTTTGTAAATGTGCATAAATAGCCACTTACTATAAAATCCAGGTCGTCAAAGCCATTGTTGTGAAAGAGCGATTCATATTCTGCCAAGCCCAGTGATGCCAACCACTGTCCTACAGATGATCCCACTATAGGACTATTGCTGCTGGAATGGGTCAGGACTGAAACCAAAGTACTGCGTAAGGATACCTATACTATTCTTAAACTATATCTAATGCATTAAAAAATAAAAGGTACAACACAATCGCACAAGTTTTTTCATAATGTGTATTATAAAAATGTTCAAAAAGAGGTTTTCATTAAACTACCCTTAGCTAAGTTTTATTCATTAAAAAACATATCATCTTGTTAATCACAATAAACACACTTAAAAAATGAATTTTAAACTAAATTGTTCAATTATTTTTTATTTATAAAAATCAAAAAATAAGTCTTATTTAACATGAACAAACTAAGCTACTTTTTAGAACTCAATCTTCAAGGCCAATTTTAAAAAATTTCAAATTTTCTATGATTTTTCGTATGTAAGCTAGTAACCCTAAATTAATTTAATTTAGTAAAAAAAGAAATGGGCTATTATTGATCATGTAAAATAGTTTCCCCATACTTGTTCTAAACAAAATCGTTTGAGCTGTTTTCAATTAAATTCAAATCTTACAAAAATGAGTCATATATAAACTATTATAAATAGTTTTTTATAAAAACAAATATATTTAATTACTTATAGTGTAAAAAAGTAACGGATGAAATTTTGGAATCAATCGTTAACGCCATTTTATAAAATATTCAAATTTTTAAAAACCAGTCATCAGGTAACTATTCTGAATTCATATAAAAGCAATACTGTCCCCAAGGGAAAAAAAATCATATGAAGTGTTATAAAAAAATTTAAATACTTTTTTAGAAAAGGTTTAATTTGGCGGTATGGTTGGCGTAATATTCGACTTCACGTCCTATTTAATAAGCTTCATTGGCGTAGTTAGCTAACGCACTAGTTTCGTATTCAGCTAGACTGCCAAGGACGGAGAGATCAAGGATCGAATCTCGGTCAGGTGAACTTTTTTCCCCAAACGGTTTTCCACTCTCCTTACACGCAAATGCGGGTTCACTTCCTCTGAATTTAACCTTCCCAATTCCTAAAAAAAATTAGCGTAATTAGTGCATACGCGTACATCCCGAACGGGTAATAAGACGCGGTGCTAAATAATAATTAAAAAACAACATAGTGATAAAATAGTCGACACATTCTTCCGATTATATATTGATGTTTTGAACAACTCAATCACATACACACATTTTTGTATATCAACATTAAATATTATAAGTTGATACAGGAATCTAAACCAGCACCTTAGATTTTGTCATTAATTATAAATCCAGTGATCTTACCAGTTTCGTCCCGTACCTAAGATTGCTCTCTACTCGCTTATGCTATCACAGCCATTCAATAATACTTTCTAGACCTAGATCTTGGTCGGAAGTCCGTTCTGGCTGGCCATATTTCGTATTAAAACCCTACTGTAGGATATAAGCCTTTCAATAACGGATTCCCTACTACGTTCTGGAAGGCCTTTTATCTTACTGTACAGTAACATTCTAGTATGCGTATAACCTGAACGGGTAGTAGGACGCGGTGCTAATAATAATAATAATAATAATAATAATAATAATAATAATAATAATAATATTAGCACCGCGTATTACTACCCATTCAGGTTATACGCACTTACGCTAATGTGTAATGGTAGGGTGATTGTGAGATGAAATGGAGGACCTACAGTTTAACGTGAGATCCGAACCACAGTGGAGGCCTGGCATTCCACACATTCACAAGTTGTGATTAATACACGTCTTGTCAGAGGTTAAGGAAGGGTTTGGCAATCATATAAATCTATGCCGGGACCGAGGATTGAACCCCGGACCCCCAGCACAGTAATAATAATAACATTCTAGTACAAACAGTGGAGGAGCTACGGTCCTGCATCTCCCAGACTACGGGATGGGAGGGGGTTTGGAGAGGGATTTAGGTGCGCAATGTTAAGACGTGTCTGTAGGAACGATATTTTTTTTAGAAGAAATTAGAAAAAGATTAAAGGAACAGATTAATTTCATCACATTGAGGACGGTATACGTAGTAGTACTACTACGTTTTCCCCAAACTATCGTTGAAGGCGGTATACGTGGATCGACGTTTTTCAACCAGCACTTTATTCCCGAGATCCTGCAAATTCTGTGATATTATCTTGAACTAATGTTTATATAAACATTATCTAAAAGTTTCAGGAAATATTTATAACCAAAAATAAAAATCAGCTTTTACTAGATTCTTATGAAAAATATTTTAAAACATTAATTGCTTATTTAAACGTTTATATTTAAACAACAATATCTATGTATAAAATAAAGTAAAGAATACAACTCTCTGCATTTAAAAAAAAAGTGGAAGTTTCTTAACAATGAAATGAAATGAAATGATAACATGAGAGATAAGTGTAAGGGGAGAGGAGGGTGAAGGTAAAGGAGGTGAAATGTTTAAAGTGCCAGGGGAGGTGTGCGCGACCAGACCAAACTTCGCTACCGGGTTCGAAATAAGGCCTTCCAGACGTGCTTCCTACAAAAATAAGGATATTGGTACAGCTGTAGTCGAGTAGTCTAGGGAGTTACACACATATCGTACTTGGTCGTCGTAGAAGAAAGTGTCAGGGTTGGAACACTCTCCAGCCGAGTGTATGGAGGTGTTTTTGCCTGAATGGCTTTCCCACACATGCCCGACATGCATGACATATAGTCCAGACAAAAAGCACCTGGTCAAGGTGTCATTTTTTTTTCAATTATAAATGACTTAACGTAAAGTTGATTCTTTTTTTTCCCACTGCATCTTGGTAGCCGTTTGCATCATATACTTACATTAAGGTGGGGATGTAGAGAACGCGAATTAAAGTCAGTGTTTTTTGCAATTTTCATATCCAAACTTTTTTTGGTGAAAATAAATCAAATAATTCTCCTGTAGAACCATAAAGTTTAATTTTCTTCACGTGGTGATATCAACAGTTGTTGAATATCAGTCAAGAGTGTTCTGGAATTTAATGACAACTTTTTCTCTTCATTTAAAAAGTTTGTCATCTAACGCCGCTATGCTCATGAAATATATTCAACAACGGTTGATATCACCATGTGAAGAAAATTAAACTCTCTGTTTCTAATGGAGCAATATTTTATTTATTTTGGCAAATAATATGTTTCACTAAGAAAGTGCAAAAATATTCATCCCTTTTCTCGCGTTCCCTACATCCCCACGTTAGTGACACAGGGATGAGAAAAGTCAAGTTTTAAAGGCAATGTACTAGCATTTGCGTTTAGGGAGAGTAGGAAATCCGACCGGATTTCAAAAACCATGATATATCCCCGTCACCGACAATCCGTCCTAATGCAAAAATGACGCGTTAGACCGTGTGTAGTTTACATTATTTGTTTAGTTATTATTTGTTCGTCCAAAAAAATATATATATTCACGAGCATTTAGAAAACTTCACTGAGTCTAGTAAGCACAATAAGAACCACAGAATAATAATGAAAGTACCGTAGTACAAACGTGACTGGTCGATGCGGATAAATTGCATGTGCAGCAATTACTGGAAACCCCACTTCAATCTAACCCATTAAAATCATTAATTCACCCTATCCGAATTAAGTGGACGATTAATTTCGTTCCAATACTATTCCATAATATGTATTAGATATATATATATATATATATATACAAAAACTGTTTTATATTGATTTCTTAGGGGGGAAAAAGAGAAGTTGCCGGAACAGTATGTTATTTCCATCGTGACCCCCCCTTATTCTCTTCCCCCCCCCCCTTTCCAAAACCCTACCGAGTCATTAGTGAGAGTTTTGGATCGTGGTTCTAATGAGAGTACTACTTTGTTGAGAGGTCAAGGGTTACACCCTACCGCGTAGAGCACGAACTCTGACTTGCCTTGTAAAAAAAGGGACTTGAACATTTTAATTAAAATCTTGTGCAAGTACAGGTTTTTTTTT